>JAOWAW010149282.1:0-10237 GCA_028565695.1 Nicola tetela | reverse complement strand
TTCTTGTCTTGTTGCATGTGAGATGTGCTCTGTTGCTTACACCTTTCTTTTCGAATTGACACACACACACACACACATGACGTTTGAGACGACAGCTATGCAAGCTTAAGGTAAGTGATGATGTTTCTGTACTTCTTGTTGAAGCCCCTCTGTACAGATATTGTATGGCTCTTGGACCCACTGTCACTGATTGTTAGAGCAATATCGTGTTATTGATATTGTTGGACTTGCTCATAAGTTTACGAGTGTTCGGTCTTTGCAATTTTGGTGTTTTTTCGCATGGTTCAGGCTATACATTCGTTTAACGCTTGGGTCCACTGTCACAGTACCAACCAGATTGTGTCCTCTGGGTGAGCAACAGGTTAGTGGGCTGTGTGGTCATTGTTCATCACAATCGTACTGTCTGCTACTGTGCAAATCTGTCACCTGTGATGTGTTCATGCCTGTTCAGATACAAGTCCCAGCAGAGATACTTGACCAATGTTCTTGCTTCGTTCAGAGTTATCTCCAACAAAGTGCACAGCCATGATCAGCTGAGTACTTTTGGGTTCTTCACTACTAGCTGTGTATGATGTGTATGCCCTTTCAGTTACAGACCTCTCAGATTAGCAGAAAGCAGCCACAGCTTATGCTAATGGTCAAAAGACATCACAGGTTGGACAACACAAAGACAAACCCCACAAAAGACTGACACTACGGAACTCCATTTTCCAAGCTTGTTTTTTTAATATGCCAGCATGTCTCTCACATGCTTGCTTGTCAAGTTGTGAGAAAATATATATATATATACCATACTGTCATTCCAACGATCTTCCCATTGTTGATATCGATCACATTTGGCAGATAAAATGACGAAATTATCACAAACACATATCTCAATCTGTTGGTTATAGCATGTGAGCATAAGCCATCACTGCAAATTCAACCATTTATAGACAGCTTTGCTTTCAGAACATTCGACAATCAATGAGAGCATGCTGTTCATTTGTAACCTGTTAGGTAAATCTGAATGAAGTTATCGATGTCTCTTCGAATGACGCATTTTCTGCGCATGATCCGCGCTCTGAGAATTGTGCTGCCACACTCAAATCCAGTGAGCAACTCGAGGCTTTCCATGGCGATGTGCTGATCATCAACATACAGTGACGACATTGTCGGCTCGGGTATGACGCTTCCCTGCATGCACCGTAGAAATCCAACGTCCCTCAAAAAGTCGATTGATCGCACAGGATGGCGGTAACGGCGTGCAATGTTCTCCAATGCTGTCTTGATGTAGGCTCTTGACTCTGCTGGTGCATCAAAGCTGTGGCCCTTAGACAATCGCACCAGTGCCCTCATCATGTAGGCTCCCGGGATCAGCGATTTGGCTACGGGCTGTCTGGTGAATAGTCGACTGCTTTCGAGTGCTGACAACTGCTCTTCAGTGAAAGAGCATTTGTCCACTGCACTTTCCTCTCCTTTCTCATTGGGGAGATTTCCAGAGCTAGTATTGACTGTTGTCTGTGAGCTGCAGACTAAATCAACAGTTGTGGTGTTGGCAGAGGACACTCCTGGGGCTTCTACACACTCTGTGTCGCTAGTTTTCCTGCCTACCTCCAACACCCTAACGTTCTGTTCCAGATGGCTCTCACCCTCAGTCAGCCTCTTCTTACGCTTTTTCTGTACAACATCGTACATCATGATCGCGAAACTTTTTGCCATCGACTTCAGAACACGCGCACCAGGTGCTTTCTTGTGGTTGTAGTCGTACTCATCAGTTTCATCATCTGATGATGGAATTGATAAATCATCTTCTTTGTCTTGGTCAACTGACATGCTTTTTCCACAATCAACAGGTATCTCGTCAGGCGCAGGGCTTGCATGATTGTCACTTGTGTTTCCTGTGTCACTGGTAACTGTTTCCTTGGAAGACTTTGATGGTGATGCGGCTTCCTTCGAGGGTGACATCACTTCCTTCCTCTCAGACAAGCTGAGCTGCCTGCTCTGATCACAATATTTACGTACACTGGAATTTGACAAAACAGTCTTACTGGTGTTGGATGTTTCGATCGCTGAGTCTTGCAGGTGAGCTACTGACTGGTCTCCATGGTGACAACTGTGAGTTACAGACCGGTCTCCATGGTGACAACTGTGAGTTACTGACTGGTCTCCATGGTGACAACTATTTGCTACAGAGCTACTAGCAGCCAAACTGTGGTTGCTGTCACTGCTTTCAACTGATCTTGAGCTGCAAGGTGTATGGCAAGACTCTAATGAACAACCACTACCTTCACCTTCCACTGCTGGCTCCCTTTCTTCTGGGCTGCCACTAAATGGCTGTGAAGGTTGTGTTGGTGTACTGCTGTCCATGGTTCTGCTGACTGCCTTTCTGCCATCTCCAGGAGGCGATATGTTCTTCGTTTTCTCAACACTGCCCACGTCCCTTGACTGGTCTAGCAACCTGCTTTGGTTCAGCACAGCAATGTTCTGGGTGGTCATTTCTTCTTCTTCTTCCTGACATTTTTCTTCTTCTATACACACATCTTCTTGTTTGGTGGTGGCTTTGTGAGGTTGTTCATTTTGTGGTGCAATATGAATGTGTTGCTGAGAATCATCTTTGAGATGTATCTTGGTGTTTGGAAGGTCATCTGTGGACGGTATTGCAGCATCAGATCGCCAAGTGCCGGCATGCTCTTTATAGTTACGATTTTTGCAGCTTATTTCCCGTTCAGATGAAGTGCTTCCCAGGCAATTGGTCTTGTCACCTACATTGGCACTGTCTTGTAGTCTGCCATGGTCAGTGTTGTCGCTGATGTCACGCTTCTTATAGCTTTCTTCAAGGTTTCTTGCAGTTTTCACGTGTGCATGCCTGTCAGGTGTGTCAGCAGGGGATTCGTTTACTTTTGTAGTGATTTTCTTGTTCTTTTCCCTCTCGGCGATGTTGATTTCACCACCACCTTTTACATCTTTGGGAAGCAAGGTGTTGGGTTGGCAGGTGTCCACGAGAGTCCGCAACTTCCAGATTGCTAACCGCATGATTTGGAGCTCCTGGACCAGGTAACTAAGCTCATCCCTTTCGGCTGCATCATTCTGTTGCTGTAGCAGCAATGGTGTTTCTCCATGGTGACCACAATTGGGAAAGTGTTCAAGCTTTGTCTTGTGCTCAGCTTTCGTTGTGCCATTTTGAAGTGTGTCTTGTTTGATTTCTCGACAAACTTTAGTGTTCATCTCTACACTAATGCATGTGCTGTTCTCAACAGACAATATTTGGCAGTCTGTGCCAAGTTCATTCTTGCGTTCTGTGTGATTTTCCAACTTACCCAACACAGAGGCGGTGGTTCTACATCTTTCACTTGATTTTATTTCCTTCTTGGATTCTTCAGTTGGCACTACTGCTTCTTGTACAACTTTCTGCCCTAACCTATCATCTGCAATTGTCTGCAAACATGATTTGTTGTGATAACCTTGGCAATCTCTCTTCTTTGCATCTGTCTGATCCATTATCCCACAGTCATTGCTAGTGTCACTGGCTTGCAAAGAGCTTTCTCTAGCTCTGGTTGCATCGTCCCATTCTTTTTTCCGTTTTTCTTGCATCCCATCTTGATCAGACAAACCAGTCTGGTACAATGTCTCACATTTCTCCCTGGGTTTATTTTGCTTCAATTTCTTGTCGCCAGTTGTATCTTTGTCTGTGTTCACTGATCTTTTTGTGTTTGGTGAACTACTGAAATCTGCCAAGCGATCCTCCTTAAGCTTCTCTTCAACATGTCCATGGCCACCGTTACCTCCACTAGAGTCTCCGTCAACACGGGCAGCCTCTTTCTCATCCGCAGGCAGCTGGTCCAACACCTCTTCGCCTTTTTCTGTTGCAGCCGCACCTCCACAAGGGTGAGCATCGTGCGCATGCTCATTGACTGCTCCATGATTATGGGCTGGATCGCTGGACTCATGCGCGCAGGCCGCCTTGGGAGGGAGGCAGTATCGATTATGACAGCCCGATGCACACTCCACTGGTTCTCTGCCCGCACATCCGTTTGAACCGGGGGCGGCAATCCTACCACAGTCTGGGCACAAGCTCTGGTGACGACAGTCGAAAGCTACCGTCTGTACACCGGTGTTTACTCGACTGACCATCGCACTATCGTCGCCGTCGTCAGTAACACTCTCCGCTTCCTCTTCAAAGACTTCTTCCCCGTCCGCCTCGTCGCGCTCCTTCTGCAGAACAGGTTTTTGCTCAATAATAGTGGGTGGTCGTTTGTAGTCTGACGGCCGGACGCTGAACACGAACAGTTGCGGAACAACCTGCGTTTGTCGCTCGACCATTCTCCGCCCACGGCGCACGAACCTTCGCGCCGCCGTCACCTCTTCGACGCCGGTGTAGGAATAGGTAGGTCTCAGCTCCACTTCGCCCGGCTGCTCCAACCAAGTGCTCGGAGGCATATGACCCATGTCTGCCGATCGGCTTTCGCACACGTGAGTCATCGACATGTCGAGAAAGCCACGCAGTTTGTCACACGTCTCGAGCATGTCATTCGCCGGGGGCAAACCCTTTCGCAGCAGCTTTAGCTCATTTTCCACGTTTGGCAGCGCTAGCTCCGGATGGCGACGACGCATGCGTGCTTTTGGCTGCTTGCGCAAGAACGTTGCTTGTCGTTTGGACATAGCTCTTTCCAAATCCGCTAGCGTGCTTCGCTGGTCAGTAACTCTCACAAGCAAGTCGCGGTGCTGCTTGACATAGCCACGCAGTTCGTCCATGTTCATTGAGTGCGTGCGGTTTCCCGCGTCGAGCAGCTCCTCCAATTCAGCCGTCAGCGTGCGTACCCCAGATACGTCTTTCTCTAGCCGAAGGAAGAGCTCGTCAGCGTTTAGCCCTGCCAGTTGGGCACGCGAGCGGTCCGCAGTAGGGGAAGATGACAACGCCATAGCTCTCTGCTCAGGTCCTTCTCGCGCATGTGCCAGTTCTTCACTCCGGACGGTAGGCGAGTAGAGCCAGAGAAGCACCTCGACTTCGTCAACGAGTATATCCGCAGAGATACACCTCGATGTTTTCAACGAGTTTATCTAACACTTAAAAGAGGAATCTCTTGGTAGCTGAAGCGTCGACAACAGAAAGAAGGTACGAGTGGGAGAGACTGAAGGCTGATGGTCAATCGAGTAAATATCCCTCAGTGGATCATGGATCCACCTAGTTCTACCGTTACACCAACGCTACACCGTAGCTATCTGTCTTCGCCCGGCCGCAGAGCTATGACACACGTGCAGGCACTTAACTGATCCTATTCATCACGTTCATCGTTGATCGGGATGTGGTTTGCTGCTAGCTGCAGCAGCCTGCGAGCTATCTCTAGCATGGGCTGCATAGCTTATAGGGCTGCATGGGGCTGCATAGTATAGTGCAGCGGCTACTTGGTGCATCCGTGCATGCGCATACACATACATATATGCCTGTTGCCCCTAATGTAAATTCCAGCCAGTCAATTCGTTGATTTATGGCAGATCTAGCTAGAGGCCATCAAATCGTCGATCGCGACTGTTCTTGCCGCACTGGATAGCTCTTCTTCTCAGCGATTTGACCGTGGCAACGCACCGTGTTTTCCCACATGTCACAAGACCTCGCAAATACATTTTGATCGATATAATGATATCTGCGACACCAAGGTGGGAATTTCAAATCCACCAAATGAGCAGGACGTAGAATGCGAGGCTGAAGTAATTATAATAAAATATTATCAAAAAAAGGCCCTATCTGAAGCATTTTTATCAGCAAAGAAAAAGCCCTATATTTTCGTTGGTAAAGTAAAAGCCCTTCCTCCGAACTTTTTCGTACATTTAAGTAAAGTCCCTACCTCTCAGGAGTCTCAGCTTTTTGGTCGGTGACTGAAAAGGCCCTTCCTTTGAGCTTTTATGATCGGTCAGTAAAGGATTCGCTCTACCTGCATTTGACAATTTTGTCGGTAAAGTAAATTTTTAAAAGCCCAACCTCTGAACATTTTCCGAGAGCTGTACTACTTGTTAGCGTGAGGAGAACTGTTCAGCGAAAGATACACCATTACTCAACTAGATCCCTTCGATAGTCACTAGCTTGCACTGTGACACACAAGCGGGATGTCATGATATGAAAAAAAGCAGGGCATGTGCGCGTGCGCACATAACATTCATAACATATACGCTGTCAGCTGACGAGCTCGTAGCTCATGGTAAAATCCGGCACGTCCAAAACCGCTGAGCATGTCCTGAACGCAGGCCACTTTGGTCGCGAAGGCCCTGGCTTTCCTGTTGCATGTTGGGCAGGTCAGCGCTAACGTTGACGTGCGCTCATTTTCTGGCACTTCGGGATCGCTAGCAGCGTCCGAGGTGGTCTCGTCGTGGCTAATTAATACTACTGGCCTGATCACGAAGTGGCCGGATGATGATACCGACCATCCGACCAAGCACTGGAAACAGGTAATTGATTTTGCAGCACGTGCCAACCATACTTGGCTTTATGGCCGCCCTTTTCGCAGACACCTACCTGTCTTGGAAAATAGCCACTCTGATGGCACACTGGATGTCGACTGGATAGAAAACAGCCTCTTTGCAACAGAAACAACCGCTGGATAGAGCGCCTCTCTTGCCCGCCACCATCGCAGAGGATCATTGTCGTGGCTGATTTCTGATTCACTGAGGTACAAGGCCAGCTGCTTCTCCACCTGACCCTCTCCGGAACTGCTTCTCATCCTCCTCATCAGAGATGACAGTAGAATGTCTCACTTCTCACTTGTCTTCTTCTTCTTGGCAGATGGTTCTTCTCCCGGTTCCATCTTCACAAAAGGGGCTCAAGATGGCTTTGTGGGTTGCGGGGTTGGTCGCTTGACTCCCGCATCTCCGCCAATAGGACATCCTCTTCGTGGCGTCGTCCAGTTTTCCGCATGAAGCGCAATTGCTTAAACTGAGGGTCGACCAGTAACTTAAGTCGCAAGCGCAAATGATCATATCAGGACCATCAAACCGATCCATCAGGTTGTTTCGGATGGTTGTGTACGAAGACTTTTCGCCAGCCTTGAGTCTGTGGCTTCATCGAGTACGAGATGCTTCTCCAGCAAAGCAGACAGCATAGGCTCCACTATCGATAAGCTGGGGAACTTCTCCCTACAAAATCGGGTTGTTCTTTCAGCAAGAGGTTGAAGGACTTTGACCTTGGGGCTTCTCTGTCTCAACAGCACTCAACAAGTGCATGGTGTCCGCCTTCTCCATGAGCACGGCAGATCGATGGCTGCCTTCTGCGTTAAGCGCTCCATCATGTCAAAAGTGCTGTTCCACCTTGTGCTCACCTCGTGCTTGAGCTTTAGCGACTTCAGCTTCATTTCCTTCAGCATCTTCTTAGCAGATGACTGCACGCTATGGTTGAAGTGACCGGATCTTTCGACAACGTGAAGACATGGCAGAAACTGCAGGTAGGTCGACGTCCAGGCCTTTGTGAACATTCAGCTGCAACGTGTGTCCAGCACTTGTGCAAGGGTAGCTCGTCCGCGCACACAATGTACCCGTGTTCACCGCGTTCACCGCTTTGTCAGCAGTTAGCCCCTCCACTTTTTCCTTCACGTCCCACGAGCTGGACACGTCATGGAAGACATCCCTGGTGAGATCAGCAGTGTGGCTCTCTGGAACATACATGTATACCTTACTCAGCTATGGCGATCTCCCTCTCTTTGTACTTAGGTCTTCTCTCCTTTTATGCTATCTTGTAATACAGCCTTAATTGTCGAATAGCGAGTGGTCTGTAGATTCACGCACATAGGATTATATTATATTTTTCTCAGTATTAAACTGTAGGCCGCACATCCTTGTATGTCTATTCGCTTTTCCGCTCCCTTTCATAGACATATCCGAGGTGGAACTCTTTAATATCTTTAATAAAGAGTATATCCGCAATTTACATGAAGAAGATTTTCCAGCACACCAATCACAAGAAACTTTTTCAAAGTTTCTTGCGACTGGTGTAAGCTTACTGAGAAATTCTCTTCATGTTATGACTACCCGGTCAGGATCTCTCAAGGCCTTTTTTCAACAATATATATTATTCAATATATTTGCAGTGCTAACGTCGTGCCTCTGCAATTCCCTGACTTGGCGCAGTCCGTAAGTTGTAAAGCTATACAATTAGGGCTCCGTAGAGCGCTGGCTAGTCACTAAGCACTCGTGGTTTGACGATCCAACCGGACTGGCGACCAAAGCGCTATTGGGCTTTGAATTCCTGCAGAGTTCTCACTCGCGAAACGTCGACCCCAGTTATCACGCGTGCTCCCACCACGGTCAAGGTCACCTCCATAAATGAAACCGCACAGCGCACGTGTACCTCTCTGAACCGTAAATGCATTGCACTAGTTAACATGTGCAACAGGCACGAAGTATCGCAAACTACCGCGCCATCGAACCTGTCCCTCGCGGTTGTCTATACATGTACCGCTGCTTTGCCTTGGCTCGTCATCTGGTTAGAAGGAAAGAAATCAGGCCCATATCGTACATGGCAGATAAAAGCGATGGTCGCTCTCGCCAGCTCATTGTACGTTTTCCGGCAGAAATTGATAGAAATTTGTTTGACAGTTTGAATTCGAAGGTATCGAAGAATTGAACTAGCTCCACTTTTTCAGTGCTTCACGGTGCGTGTTTTAACTCGAGCCTTCTGTGAGTCGGTGATGAGACGGACAAAAGGGTTGACGAACTGCTGAATTCCCCTCTGAATAACAAGCACCAGTGTGCTTTCTCGGTCCTACGCAGTACCTCAGCAGCGAGAAGGGGCAAGTGTCCAGTGGTGTTGTTGAACGCCTCCTGTCTCAGTCTCAGCTGGCCGCCTGCGCGGACATGTTTTCTCTCGAGCGTCCGGTGACACTCTTGCAGGAGTGGGTGCCTCTGGACCATGCGGACCGCAATATTTTCGGTGATTCAGCGTCGAGCGCGAAACGTTCAAGCGGTCGAATGCCGGCACGCTCCACAGCTAGAAACAGCAGTTACAATGAGCCAGCGAGTTTGGTTGAAGAAGTGCAGAGCCTTCATTGCCTTGTTTCGTCGGATTCGACTATACCTACAGGTAAGCGAAACAGTTACACTAACAGACCGGTTGCGTTGCGCTTCGCCCCTCGAGGAGCAAATATTCAAACAACGATAAGGAATGTAATTGAGAAGACATTTTGGATGAGGAAAGCACGATCCCGACACCATCCCCGGCAAGACATTATCGGTTTGAATTCCGTGGTCCGAGCGGCTAAATGGGAAGAAGTGGTGCCATGATCTGTCGAGGCTCGTAATGTCCCCAACCCATGCTAGTCTGGATCCGAGTATCAGAGAAGAGAAGTGCGGGCGGGTTCAAGGGGTTGCGTGTCAACGCTCTCAGACCTGTACGGCCAGATATGTGCGAAGTATGCTCAGGGTTAAGACAGTGGCCAAACTGCGTGACTGATACCGGCCTGCACGGAAAGCGTCCGAAAGCTATTTGCAAAGCAACCAATGAAGAAGAGAAGAGCTCTTTGCAGATGTTTTGGAGCGTGTCATGGCACACCTTATAGCTAATTGTATTGAAATCAGCCTTTAGCTGAGAAGTGGCACTGGAAAGCCGGCGGCTTGCAGACGAGGTTGATTCTGGAAGAATGTGTGAGATTAAACAGCTCCGCTCAGTTCCGTAATTGCTAACCACCAGTTTGAAGACGTAATGGCGTTTTCTGAAGTACCAGCAGGTGTTCTTTGAGTTCTGAACCTTCAGAGGACGACTCCCGGATCATGGTCAGTCTAAGCGTTGCATAATTACATTCATTTGAAACAACTTCTTTTCGCGGGTAGTCTTATTTACCACCTCTGTACGTATGTAACTAGACCTCCGCAAGAGTTTAATCTTTAATTGAAGTTGAATCGTGCACTCTTTGTTTAATAGCCACTGGCGTTAACCGTTTATCTGCCTGCCTTCTAGCGTGATGTTTACTTTTGCGTGATAATTACGTGTTAGCTCTGGTGGTGTGAACGTCTGTTGTTATCAACTGGGCTTGGCTCTTCCGCCTAATGTAGTCCCACAGTCTAGGTGGACGACAACTGTACTCTATAATTATATAACCATGCACCCGTAGATCTACTTTTTAACATGTATCATCACACATTGCATAATGGGTGAAATTCATGTCTTCCATCACTAGGTACGCATGCGCGATGAGGTTACCCCTTATGGCGATGGTTGCATGCAGTGCATCATCAAGTTACCAAAACTTGTCATGTATCTTGCCACCGAGAGAGA
>JAOWAW010149271.1:0-10240 GCA_028565695.1 Nicola tetela | reverse complement strand
ATAATGTAATATAATATAATAAATATACTGAGCCCCTCTTGCGGCGCTGCACGAAGAAACAAATTAGCTTAGTCGTTTTTGCCATGCTTCTAACGCAGCTCTATTTACAGACTTGGCTAGTCCATACTTTATCATCAAAACTTCAATAAGGCAGAATAAGGAAATTTATTAGAAAAACACCTATTTTGGGGGTGCCACTCTTACGTAGAAAGAGACATTGTATTTATTAGGATATCCGGTAGTCAGAAATAAACGACTATTCAAGGGGACTCTCTCTGGGAGAAAAAGACATGGAGGCATAAAAGAAAGAAAGAAGAAAAGCGGCCGCAAGTATACAAAAAAAAGGAAAACGGACAAGACACTCTGAAGAGCAACTGGACACAACCGGACAAGTGAAAGGGACTAACTGTAGGGGATACGTCACCGGAATAGAAATGCGATCTTGAAGTTCCGCGGGAAACACGTAATGTGAACTAGTCAGTCGGAAGGCAGAGATTGATTGGCAGACTACACATAGCCAGTTGATATAACATTACCTGGCGGTAAATCTACAAGTTCGTAGTACGTTTACAGTTTGGGTCACAGTGTTGAGT
This sequence comes from Nicola tetela, assembly GCA_028565695.1. Lineage (NCBI taxonomy): Eukaryota > Metazoa > Porifera > Calcarea > Clathrinida > Clathrinidae > Nicola > Nicola tetela. The sequence continues at coordinate 9,647 of JAOWAW010149271.1, read as the reverse complement.
CTATCATAATACGAGTACGCTGTACTAAGTACTCATCCATGTCACCTCCGGTGGGCCGATCGGGCTGGTGGACTGCTGACTCAATCTTTGTACAGCTGGTACAACTCAGCTGGTACTCAACTTTGTGGGCAAGGTTTTGATGATGGATTGTTTTCCATTTCTTCCTGAACTTTTGATCTGTCTTGCTGGGACAAGTATTCCGGATTCGGATTGTTCTGATTGTTCTCGACTGGTCGTGCACCGACATGCACTTGCAAGCATGGGCACGGTTGGGAGATATAAGAAGTGGCTGTCCAATCGCAAAGCTTGCAGGCCTGACGTCACTACATCTTGAGATCGAATCTTGCAGCATTTGGCGCCACATTCGTTTCGCTGACATTCGTAACCTACCAGTACATCTAGCTCTACAGCTGTTGTTGAAGCGAGCTTTGTCTGTAACATTGGCAGAGAAAAATGCGATCCGTTATGTACTACCGGCTCTGTAAATTGTGGCCTCCAACAGGAGTGTAAGTGTAGCATTTTGAAGTGTCTACTAAGAGAATCGCTGAGGTTTTTGCTCGCGATGATGGCCGATTCGTCGAGGCACGATGAAGAAATGGAGGAAAGTGGTGCAAAGCAGCGCTTCGATGAAGTATGTCGGCGATTGAATATGGACCGGGAAACGCAAGAGCAAGCGTGGAATTCTTACTGTACTATTAAGGATTATTTTAAGCTGGAGGTTAGTAGACTGTTCACTGTCGCAGATGACAGCTGGGAGCATCTCTTAGAGTGTCGTCGACGTACTGTTTGCATTGCATTGTACGAGAACGCTTTTTTTTTTGGAAAAGGCGCGCTTTGCAAATCCTGCAATTTTCGGAGACTGCGTGCCTCCCTTCAGCTTTACCCCTGGAGGACTAGCGTATCTTTGTTGCTAACCTGGTTTGTTGCTGCGTAGGGTGGTGGCCCATTACACTGGCTTTCGTGTGCGCTATTTGTGGCTTGCCAGAGTGCCGTTGTACCGACTGTGCAGCCTGGGCAAAGTGTGACAGGGAATCGTGTCTCTCTAACACACATACTTCGGGAAACCAAAGTCAGGTTAGCTCCATCTGATATGCGTAGCTTGATGTTGACTGTGTTTGTTAAGCCCTAGTATTGCGTAATTTATCTTGTGCGATAGCTTGCTGGACTTCTTCGAGAAGATGAAACGGTGGGTCGAGATGGCTCAGACACACGGTCTGCCGGCGAATATCAAATCACACGTAGAAGTCTTGGAACATAAGTTCACGATAATCACCATCATTTTTCGTAAATACGATACGCTGTTCAGCGAAGTGTTCCAGACTCCAGCAGAAGACCGGCGAACAAGCAAAAAGCCTAGGTGAGTGTGTTTGACAGCTCGATTTGGCGCCAGTGCTGTTGGAGTAATTTGGTTAGATGGCTGGTTAGATTCGCACTTGATCGTTATGCATATCAACGTGACGGAGTCTTGCGCACGCACAGGAATGGAATGCGCTTCGTTTGGCACATGACTTTTCAAGTTTTCACTGTAGAGGTCAGGTCGAGGATCTGTTTGAATTCTAAAGTCCACGTTGTACAATCTATCTTTAGGCAACATGCCACAGAAAATCCAGAAATGTTCAGTTCGTGTCTAGAAGTCTTTGTGTGCTGGGCTGAAACAGGGTTAATTGTACGTTGGGTATCTGGTGCGTTCTGGGAAGCAGGCATGCGGATCGGGGATTGGTAACGAAGTTAACGCGTGACTCCTGTTGCTTCTGTTGTAGCAGACGACCTTGTTCTATCAACGACCTCTACAAGTTTGGGTGGACGTTATTCGTTCGTGCCAGAGGTAAGCTCTTTAGCAAGCTCCTGTTTTGGCCTAATTTTTTTCTTTCTAATTAGATAAACTTTATTATATTCGCTTACAGCCGTCTCTCCCGGCGTTTCGACAATGTTCTTGTTCAGTGTACCGTATCGCGGCTCACGTGTGTTTATTTTTTCTCGCTATGTAATTTTTTATTTATTTAGCCTCGTTGCACGCAGTACAGGACAATCTCGTCAACAGCTATCACCTTCTGATCTGCGTCGTTGACACACTATTCGCAGCAGCCCATGCCGCGGGCAGGAAAGATCTCGTCAGTCAGGCTTTCTCCCTCAGACTAGAAGGTAATCTTTGCGGATATATTGTCACTTCCTTCCACCGCTCCTTGTTTTGGGCTGGTCTTGCGGTCAATTTCAGCTCTTGTCTTAGCTTAGGGTATTCGTCAACGAAATTCAGTTATTTTGTTTGAAGCTGGGCAGAATACTGGTAGATTTAACTTTCTTGCTGTACATGTATATCTGAATCCAGCTATGGTCCTTCTAAATTTGGAACTGACAGTATTATAGTTAAATTTGGTGGAGTTAAGGCTGAAGTTCAGCACAAGTTCAGGTTAGAATCATACTGTAAATTCATGTTGTTCATTCACATGGGCATTGGGTTTTTAAACTGGTACAAGTGCTGTTAATACCTATTACTGTATTATGTTTTAGTAGTAGGTCAATGAAGTGATGTGACTGTGTCATTTGTAGGTGTTTATACAGTATTTTTTCTGTTACTGGCAAATTAGCCCACATCATTCAGTTGCTGTCATCCTTCGAAGAAGGAGAAAGGGGGGAAGAAATAGAGCCTCCTGTGGGCTGGTATGGTAGCTGGGTCTGCCCTTTTCGGGTCTTGCGTAGAGCAAGGAAAGGCTTTATGGGCACTAGTATAAGCAGCTCCAGAGACCACAAGTAGCAAGTTTTATGCACATGCACAAAATAAGGACAGATTGTGGAAAAGGATAAAACTTTTGGGTGGTTCAGCAGCAAAGGAGATTGGTGCTTGGCCTGGTTTGTAGCCTGCATGATTTATTCTGAATGTGACAACAATCTTTGTTTTGCTAAGTATAGCAATGGACATAGTGGTGTGCTTTCTTTGTTTTCTCCCTCTTCTTGCCTCAGTCTGCACTTTAACTGTATGGTGTTAACCTTATTTGTACTTATTCTCCTATATCGTGTTTCCCTTGCAGAGTGGGCATCAAGTAATGCACAGGAGCAACCCAGGAGCATTGTTGATCTTCTTTGCAAGGACTACAAAGGTTGTTTTAATGACATGTATGCAAAAGGGGTAGTTGTTTTGATGGTTGTCATGGTTGCACTGGGGCAAAGTCTGTTGCTATGCAGAATCTTGCATGCATGCTAATTGCCAGTCACCTTTAAAGCAGTCCTGTTACTCTTTCATTCTAATCTGATGGGCTAAAATTGCATTTTTCAGCCCATAACAACAGAACTGCCCTGGTGCAACCATGACAACCATCATGATAACCACTCTTTGCACGTTGGGCAATTGCACAAATGTGTATGTATGGCGCTCACAAGCCATACACAGCAAATGCACGCATATTCCAAAACAGAAAAATTAAGACAAAATGGCACAAATTGGCTAGTTTGCCATGATGAGCTTTGGCTTTGGTACAGCAAGTGATTGGTTTCATGTGAGACTTGTTGGTGGGGCTGTAGGATCTCAGGACCAAGAAGAAATGGAGGAAACAGGCCAAAAAGTGAGTTGTTGCCTTGCAGCCTTTGCTGGCACCAGGCATGCAGCTACAGAGCCTGCCCTGCAAGTACAACCTTGGGGTCTACAACGGCTTCTTTATGGTGGTCGGGTGGTTTGCCTTCGCAAAGGAGTTGATAGACTGGCGGCACACATGAATGGTGCCATTGTGGAATGCCTCTGAAAGGAGAGCTAAGGCTAACATTGTTGAAGGAGTAGTGGAGTGTTGCTGAACCAGAACTTATAACTGCTGGAGGGGAGGTTGTGGTGGAAATAAAGTGCATGCTGATGAAGTTTATGGAAAGAGAGAGAGAGAGAGACAGACAGACAGACAGACAGAGAGAGAGAGAGAGAGTCTGGTTTGTGTTGTTTGTTGACCATTTGGAATGTGGGGTCTCTAGTGTTGTTGCTGTGCATGTAAAAGTTGTGCCACTTCAGTGTGTCTCTGCTTGTTTCTGTTAATCTTATTTTCTTCAAGCTACACAAACGATAAAATTTCCCAAATTTCATGTTTTGTCTCTCTGTTATAGAATGGGTGTGGCTGTGTATATTCGAGACCACAGCGAACTTCTTATTCTTATTCTTCTTCAGAAAGTACTGCATCTTCTTCTTCAAGAAATACAGCTAGAAAAAGTACTAATAGCACTGATACTTGGACTTTTGCCCCATATCTGAAAGTATAAGAAAAAAACTATAAAAAACTTTGAGCATTCAGTCCATGGCTGAGCTGTGCATAGCGCACTGAACTTGCGAATATGAAATTCAAAGCAAATTAACTCACCACAGAGTTGAAGGAGGCAGCCAGGCTGGTCAGTACAGAGTCTTGGCCGAAAAGCCTGGGATCTATTCTTCTTCCTTGCATAATTGGTTGTTAAATTGGTGACAGCAATGCCTCAAACTAGCCTGTGACAGAAAGCAAATGACAGTGAAATACCGCTCACAAAAGTGCACTTTTAAGAGGCTGTGTCAGATTGCCCCATTGCTTTTTGATTGGCCGACTGATTTCCCTACACTGTGCTGGTACATGGCTTTGGATTTCCCGCTGTTTGACAGTTGCCTAAGCAACAGAAAGGTCTCCAGAAGGGCTCATACCCTGCGGAAATTTACTCTAGATCTTTGGGTTTTTTTTTTTTTTGAGCTTGCCATGGTTCAGTTACACCACAAGCCCAATGTACAGTTGCAGCTGGAACACTCAAGTGGCCACATGCAATTTACACGTTTGCCTGGCGTGACGTGCCATTGTCTTGTTGGTCCAGTTATGAAAAGATAGTACTTTCTGTGCCACTGTTGGGGCGTTTCTTTTACCATTGCTTGCTGAATCTTATTTGTAATAAAGTGGTGTGCATATAAAATGTTGCAGGGGATGCTGTTGAAGTCAAAACGATCCGGGAGCATTGGCTTGTCCCATACCTGCAGAAACTTCGCAGTGATGGGGTATGTCCATGTGTTTGTTTCTCCATCTGTCTTTGTGTGTTCTGATAGTTAGCCTTGTGTTAAATAAGAATCAATAAAGACTTTGGAGGAGTCATCAACTTTATTTCAGTCAGTAGCTTTCGCCGAATGCCAGCACCTCTGAGAGCATAACACCTCTTTCTCAAAGCTGAATGAGTTTTCTTGGGACCAAACAGGCTGTGTGTTTGCTGTTTGCTAACCCTTTACTTACAGTCTGTTTAACCCTATCCAGGGCAGGGATTTTTTGGGCTCCAAAACGCATTGTACCCCTTCCCCCGGGGAAAATGATGTCCTCTTCTCCTGGGGCCTTGAACCTTGGTTTTTCTGAAAGCTTGACAAAGCCTTCCTTGGGATAAAGAACCTGGTTCCAATGGAAACAGGGATTGAGAAATTAAGAAGGATCTCACAGTTTCATAACAATAGCAACAGCAGTTCATGATCTCCGGTCCAAGTGGGAAGGAAAAGGCCACTTGTGCGGCTCCCTGCATGGGTTTTGCTTATGGCAGCAAGGACAGCCAGCTTCCAGGATGCATGCTTGAGTCGGAATACAACAACTGATGAGGTATTGGTGGCGGCCTCCTTCCTGTTTGGACTGGAGATTATCTCCATTGTACATACATCTACATGCAACTACATGTATATGTAAAAGCATGGTGTGAAGCCTGGGACGAGTTACATCACAAGTGGGGTGAGATCATGCAGCTCCCTGCTGTCGATCAGCGAAAGGCGGCAGCTCTTGCTTCCACTGCTTCACACAGAGACCTTCTGAAGGGAAGAAGATGATATGGTGAAATTTTGATTTTTGGGTGCAGATGCCCTTTAAGAATTGTCTATTGAAGTTGGTGAGAATGGTAGCAAAATTTAATCATTTCCATGGCAACCTTAGCTACCACCCAGATGAAGAAACTACCTTTTTCAGAATTGAAAATACATGTGGGAAAAAATCATAGAGCAGCAGCTGCTAAATCCATGTGATTTGGGAGATACTCCATTGAATATGACAGGGGGGGAGCACAATGTGCTGTCTGCCCTGGATAGGGTTAAAAGCCTGGCCCTCATCACCATGGCGCCACCAAATCAATGTAGCCCAGAGGTCAATATTTTTGAAATGCATTATATAAATTCCCTTAGCAGTATTTTCTAATTAGGAAACACTTCAGTTTCAACAGTCCTTTTGTACATGGATTTGTTGAGGAAAACGGATATAATTGAGATTAGCAGGAGAGGCCAGGAGTGTTGTGAAGCAGCCAAAATGAGAGTTTGAGTTGTTGAAGGGTGGCCAGCTTCTTTCATCTGATATGGTCAAAATTTGGCTGATAAGGAGTTAAAGGGTTTGTAAACTAAGGCTGTGCTTGAGTTAGGGCTGCATCATTGTGTTGTTTTCTGTTGGGCGTGTTCTCTGGTGCAGATTCTTCATGGTGATGGCCCTGTGGCTTTAATTGATGTGAACTACTTTTATGCAAACAAGTAAGTTTTTTTGCTGGTCTGCAGGCAAGCTGTTTTAGTTGTTCCTCTGCAGTCTCCATTAGTATTGACAGGAACCATATGAAACTGTTGTCTAAGAGAGCAGTGGTGTTGGGTTCAGTTTAATATGTGATGTCAGAGTGGTTGTCTTGTGCATTTCTGCCTTGTTTTATTAGTAGTTGATTTTCTCTTAACCATAGCACTTTCTTTGCTTGATATTTGACAACAGCAAAGATGTGAATGCATCCTATGACCGTTATGTGCTTGCCGAGGGTGACCTGGATGAGCGAATTTTCCTTGGTGAGAATGCGCAGGAAGATGTGGGAACACCAATCAAGGCTGATGTGGGTCGGAGTATGAACACAAGTGATCAGTGAGTGACGTTTTCACTGTATTGTGTTTCTTATTGCTTCTTGCTGGTAATTGAGGTCATCTATTGCATGGCTCACTACCTTGGTCTGAAACTACTTTAGACTGGCTTATTTTGAAAGGTGCCACATTTTTTTCGTAGTTTTTTTCTCTTGGGAGCTGATAATTGAGTGTTTCGTTCAACATCACTGTATGCTACTTTGTTTACCAAGACTTGCTTTCCATACACAGAACGCGTCATGTTTCAAAGAATCTTCACAAGTTCTTCAAGAGTGTAAGTTGCTTTTTACCGTGTCATGCAGATTTGAGTGGCTAACAAGTTCTGATGCAGACAATCCTGTGCATGAAGAGAGTGTGGCTCAGACTTTTGGCTTGTCTGATTGAGGCCTCGTTTGATTTGTGAGTTGGCTAATCGAAAGGATTTTTGCTCTTGTTCTTTGATAGTCATCTCATTCACGAGCAGTGGTGCCTGCTACACCATTGTCTGGGGCACACTATGTCAAGCAGCGTGGTCCAACTGTCATCCAGCAGTAAGTGCTTCACTGATTTTGTTTTTCTGTTCATTTTCTGCATTTTTGGATTTGTTGCTTGTGGTGACATCTGTCTTAGCCACCACACTGACAAGATCACAAGCATTTTGGGCCTTGGCTAAGAAGTAGAATTGTCTGTTATTGATACAATATTTGCGTACTTTCTGTATAGCAATGGCCTTGCTTTCCCAAAGCAGCTATTCTTGTAATAATGGGGGGGGGGGGGGGGGTTGAAATTTCCAACCGAGATTTTTTTCTATTCTTAGTTTAATTAAACAACCAACGAGATAGAAAACAAAGTAATTCCCATAAACACAGCATACGTACATGATCTCTGACCTGAACCACAGTTTTCGTCCATTCTCGTCAGAGGCATACAAGGACAATGCAATTGGAAAAAGGCAAACTGACACTTACATTCTCTATCATGACTATATGTACCTACGTATTTGCTATGTTAACTATATTTACCTACATGTTGACAACACCTGAAAAGACCTAACACCTACTTGCTATCACTTGGTGCACCTGAAAACAAACTCAAATTCACAACAAATGACTTCTGTTTACACAATGTTGGTTTCATAGTGTGAATAAATGCAGCCTCTAGCACATTTAGATGGTGCGATGAACGTGCATTCAACAAAACAGAGAAACGGTCATCCAAATAAATTAGGTGACAATCATCATTCTCCAAAATGTGACGAGTAGTCGCCAACTGGTAATCATCAGTCTTCCGTGTCAAGTTTGGTGGACAGCCACGCTTCCGCAGTTGAGGTACCATATCAGGTAAAATGTGCCAAGGCACAGGCTGTTTTATATGCACAAGGAGATGTTGAGACATTCGCCCCACATACCGATTCTCACAATGCCGGCATTCAAATAGATAGACAATATTGCCTTGTGATGAAATGGCCAGTCTGTCTTTGGGCAATCCAAAGGCACAAGAAGTTGTATAAACAAAGTGTACGTTGGTGCACTTTTCAAGTGCGCCAAGTGATAGCAAGTAGGTGTTAGGTCTTGTCAGGTGTTATCAGCATGTAGGTTAGTATAGTTAACACAGCAAACACGTAGGTACATATAGTCATGATAGAGAACGTAAGTGTCAGTTTGCCTTTTTCCAATTGCATTGTCCTTGTATGCCTCTGATGAGAATGGACCGAAAACTGTTGTTCAGGCAAGAGATTGTGTATGTTTGCTGTGTTTATGGGAATACATTCTTAGTTTTTTTTCTTTTGTGGTCTCTAGCCCTGGTCTTGTGACACCCGTCAGCAGTGCAGTCCAGAATCTGTCAGATGTGAAGACCATTGTGTGCGGATTCCCAAAGCAGCCAAGTGACTCTCTGAAGAAAATGTTTAGGTATGATCAATTTACATTTAGGTGTGATGTTTGTTGTAAGCCTGTGTGGTTAAATTGCCACTGCAACGAAAACTCTGCTGTGACGTGTGATGAGAGTGTTTAATCTGACGCCTTTGACTACATTGTGCTTGTATTTTCTTGCAGTGCATGCAGTCCCAGCACTGAGGAGCATGTTGTCAACTTGATTGATGACATTGGCAGGGCATTCGTTGGAAAATATTGTGATGTAAGTGTTGTTTTACTCTTTGTTTCTTCTCGTGGTTGTTGTTAAAGTTTTGCTCACTTTCTGCTGCAGGGACACACTGATTTATCTGCAACTGAAGAAGCAGAAAAACTGCGGGACATGGCGATGTCGTTGTATTTCAAGGCAAGTCCAAGTTTCTTTTATTCTCTTGTCTGTCTGTTTCTCTTTCTCCTCTCTCTCTTCCTCTCTTCTCTCTCTCTCTCTCCCTCTCTCTCTCTCTCTCTCTCTCTCTCATTCTTTTTCTTGTGTATGTCTCAGCTAAAGAGGAATGTGCATTGAGCTTTTGTTCCTGTATGTGTGTGTCCTTGTAGGTTCTTGAAGCAATGCTTCTTGATGAGAAACGCAGACAGAGAGCTCTTGAGCCGATCATGACGAAGGACGTTTTTCACAGGTCATTGTTGGCATGCTGCCTTCACATCATGTTGGTTGCTAAGAACTCATCTGACCGGTTAGTGATCTTTCTGTCATGAGGAAAGTTTGCTGTCTTGTCCTATCTTTCTGTATCATTTTCCATTCTCTGTGCTTACAGCTGTCTATTAAAACTTGTCTTCACATCAACAAGCATTTCACACACAAAGGATGACACAAACTGATTTTGTGTTATGTTTTGTGCAGACAATTTCCTTGGATACTTGAGGCTGTCAATCTTGAGCCTTATCATTTCTTCAAGGTAAATGGG
>JAOWAW010149260.1:0-10240 GCA_028565695.1 Nicola tetela | reverse complement strand
AGAGAGGGAGGGAGGGAGAGAGAGAGGGAGAAGGGAAGGGGAGAGGAGAGAGGCAGACAGACAGCAAGAGAAACAGAGAGAGAGGAAGTTAGAGATACATGTACAGAGATATTGTTGATTTAAAGTTACTCACTTGACTAGAACGACAGCATCTTTTGGTGGTGAATGCCTTGCTCATGACACACAATGCCTAACTGAGAGGGAGAAAGAGAAGAGAGCAGCAAGATTGGTGAAGAAAACCATTGAGAGTGATGAAAAAATCACCTGGCTAAAGAGATGGCAAAAAGAGTTAGGGGAGAAGAGGAGAGTAAGAAAAGGAGATGAGAGGGAGCAACAGACAGACAAAGGAGAGAAACTGAGAGGGTGCAGACAGACCATGAATAGAGAGAAAGTCTGGTAGCGTGTACGTGTGTTGTTTGTCTTGAGGTAGACTAAGGGAAAGAGAGAGAAACAAACATCAAGACGAGAGACAGAGGAACAAGTATAAAGAGAGAGAGAGTGACAGAGACAGAGGCAGGGAGAGAAGATAGAGGGTTGGGAGGGATAGAGAGAGGCAGACAGGCAAAGTGATAGAGACAGGCACACAGGGTAAACAAGTGGAGAGAAGACAAATTTTACCATTTCTCTGTTAGAGTTGCAAAAAGTAGCTCCTACTCAAATATTGGTCAGGATAATCAACCATCACAACATTTACCCACATTACAGTCAACAACCCAGCTTCTTTTCTGTAGCCAGTGACATGAAGAGCAGGGTATTGGAAGGGGAGGGGACTGGGGAAGATGAACTTGGGGTGGGGAAAAGACTGACTCTAAAAAGAGACTAAAGGCAAAGGCGGAGAATTTAGAATAGAGCAGTAGAAGAGGAATTGGGAATTAAATCATGAGAGGTAAAAGAGGCAGAAGCAGCAGGGATCCTGGATTGCCTGAGAGGAGAAAGGGAACTTCATGGATCAAGTGTTCCTTCTACTTCTTGCATACAAGTTGAGGCATGTACCCAAGGGCAAAGCCTGAGCCCAGTAGGGGGTCTGGGGCATGCACCCCCAGAAATTTTCGAAATTCCAATGTCCAAATTACGCATTTTTGTGCCATTTTAGCATAAAAATACTGAATAATATGACACATTATCTGAAGCTGAACTTTTATATCTATACAAAAATCCCCTACAATTTGTGAACTGCATGTCATATTTTGTTCTTGCTACTACAATGCTTTTGCAGTAAAGCTGTATGCAAGCTATAGTACAGCACAGAGGTAAAGCATCTTAACGGCTACAGAAATTTTAGCCTGGACACAACACTTGGCAATTGATCAGTATCATCCTGCAAAAACGGCAAACGCAGATGTACAATGAGATAATGACAGCAAAGATTACTACTACGAAGAAGTGCAAAAATTCCTTTTAAGCTAGATATTTTCACTAGCTACACATAAGACTGCACACAGCCCACAGAGTTGGTTGTTTGTACCAGAGAGATTTGTGAATTGATATCACATTCTCTAGTTGGCAATTGTTCTGGAGCTCTATAGAACAAGCCAGTTGGAAAAAACTATAGATAGGAAGAGGTTAGAGATTACCATTTATACATAGGCATACAGAGTAGTGGACCAGAAAGACAAAGTCAACAATGAAGAAAAAAAACAGAATTAGGAGTAGTGTGAAGTACTGGTATCCCGAGCAAGCTAGTCAATGTGCCATCTCAGTCTTCATTTTCTGGGTGAAAAGGATCTTGCAACATCATGTGCCAACAAGATCTTGAAGCAAAGGTATGCAACTATCAACCTTATTTTTACGTTTGAAGGAAGTTTCAGCTAGACAGCCATCCAATGTAGCAGTAATATTCAAACATGAAGATGATTTTCCAGCCCACCAGTCACAAGAAACTTTTTCATGAGATGTTTCACCAGAAATTCCGCTGGTTTCATCAGTGATAAGAAAGACAAGGAGTACAGAAAGCTGGAGAAACTTATACTATCGTGCTGAGGGTGTGAATGCATGTTACTATAGGTGTTAAAAAAGCACAAGATGTGACAACTCGTTTCTATGCAGCATGTTTGCTAAGTTGTGTATGTATATAGCTGAATTTTGTCTCGGTGTTTTTTTATTCATTTGCGTTTTTTTTTGTTAGCATTTTTGTGTTATTGAGTAATAAATGTATCTATGTAATGCACTGCATGTTTGCAACAACAATTTTAAGGTACTAGCAATAAGATTTCTTAAAACATATGTATGTACGGTAGCAAACATGTTGCCTAGAAATGCATTCTCACATCCTGCGCAGTTTTGACACCTATAGTAACACATGTTCACACCCTCAGCACCATAGTACAAGTATCTCTAGCCCTCTGTAATTCCTTGTCCTTTCATGATTGATTAAGCCAGAGGCATTTCTGCTGAAATGTTGCATGAAAAAAAGTTTCTTGTGGCTAGTGTGCTTGGAAATACTCTTCATGTTACGACTTCTCAGTCAGGATCAGTCAAGTCCTAACCAATGTTAAAACGCTCTCTCAGATTTGGCAGTTCAGCATTTCTTGGCTATGGCACACCTTTCTGTCACCCATGCCCGGGCCATGGCAAGCCAGTATGTGTGCCTCAAATGCAAAGTTCAGTCATATCCAGGCCTCAAGCCAACATGTGCATGGTCAAAGCAACCACTGGTACAACACCCAAACTATGAGTCATGAAATGTGCCCTTATTATAATTAATTTTATGATTTTTTCTTAAAGACTTGTCGCTCCAATGGTGCATATCATTATTCTCGATGCTCACGATGGTATGTTTAGATGGCCATACAGCTGCTGGTTAATGCCCTTTAAAACCAGGCCTCATTGCAAGTGTACATGTACGGCATCAGTTCTCACAAGATGTGCTCACAGAACATGTCCTCCAAAATTTGTGCTTGTTGCAAATGTGTTTTCCCTTCTGGTTGGAATTCTAATTGTGGTGCAATATGGAAAGTCAGATTACTGGGTGGATTGCTATTAACAGAGTGGACTGCTATTAACAAATATGCATTTTTCTTCATAAGGTTGGTTTTGTTTGTTTTGTGTGTAATACCCCAAGGGGAAGAAAAGTACAAGAAACATTGAAAAATGTGAGTGGCCCTATGGAGCTCATCACAAATGCCTGAAAAGATTTAGTTTTCCCAGTGCTACATTCTGTGTGTTCATTTTGATCTACTCTTACTGGACAATCAGCAAAGCGAAGTTTAACTCTTGTCTAGGCAATTAGCAGAGCTACCTTAATATTGCAGATAAAAGCTGACCCCATGCAATGAAAGCCGAGGGTTTTACCAGGCTTCTGTTCAACATAGCCTTCTAATCAAAAATTATTATTCTTCTTCATTTCATTACGTTTCTCTGGTCACACATCTCTATAGTATTATTTGTCAACAGTACATCACTGGAGCTTCTATTCTATTCTTTATTACCTTCTATGATGAATGGCCCGAGGACAGTGAGAGGGGGCACCAAATCATGAGAAAACTAGGAGGAGAAAGGAGGAAAAATCATTCAGAGCGAGGCGTCTGTGCAGTAAGCAAGGCTCAGTATAGCATGAGAGGTGAATGAGTATAGGCTAGGGAAGAGTAAAGGGAAATTACAATAAACTAGTACATTTTTATAAACTTCTGTTATACAGTTAGAAATACAAGTGCTGGGTTTTGTATGTGTCATATTATTTCGTTGCTGTTAGTGGGAAAAGGGAAGGTAGAGCACGTACAACGTGTAGTGAGTACGCGGTGCTTTGCCGCTGATTTGAATTGTGCAGTGGATGTTCAGTTCTTAATTGAGTCAGGTAGTTTCATACATGAGTTAAAATTTCAACATAACAGTTTTCAGCTTGTCAGTAGGGACATGATAGCAAAAAAAGCCTGAGGTGGAACCGAGGGTTTACAGCAAGTTCATTTATCCAGGGCGGTATTTATTGTACTTAAAATATTCTCATTATCCTGGTGTATGGGACCCCTTTTCATGCATTTTTTATGAATGTGGTGGGAGGAGAAGGATCACCTATTTTGAGGTTTGTCTCAAAAGGATTAGTTGGTGGTACAGGTGGGTCTGGCAGCACTTTCACTTGTCTTCTTCGCCTATGTGCGGATTACTGGACACATTTAAGCAATACAACAATGTCATTTCTGCCCTATTCATTTAGCGTGGGCTGGTACTAAATACACATGTTGGATGCACGTTGTCCAAATGTGAGCTCTTACCTTGTCCAAACATGCCAATCATGTACAGTACCTATCTTACACAGTCATAAAACACAGGCTGTGCACGCACCACAGACACTTTCGGTGCCATTGCACATCTTTCCCATTACGCATGTGCAGGAAGTTGGGAAAATATAAGTACCTTATTACCCGAGGCTGAGGAAATACTGGCCTATATTTGCCTGAGCCTACATATTGACCAAGGTGCAGCCGAGGTCAATTTGACGAGGGAAATATTTGGCTGTAATTTCTGAGGCCAAGGGTAATAAGGAGTTTATCCCAGTAGATTAGTGAAAAGGCCGCCTCAGAGCTCTTTCTTGCTCGTTTTCAAAGAGCTCACCACCAAAAGAAAGCACTCGGCAACCGTGCGACGCTAGTTACAAGTGCTCTAGGGTCACTTGTTGCTGGCTATATGGTGAAGGAAATATTCGGCCGGTATTTCTGAGGCCGAGGGTAATAAGGGACTTATCCCATTAGATTAGCAAAATGGCCGTCTCAGAGCCCTTTTTCGCTCGTTTTCAAAGAGCTCACCACCAAAGAAAGCATGTGGCAACTGTGTGACACAGGTTGCAGGTGGTCTATGGGGTCACTTGTCACCAGCTCTTGGCAAACAGTCCCAAGTGGTGCAGTTGTTAGGAGCATGGCTTTCGCTCAAGCAGTCTCAGTTCGAGCCCTCTCCTCAACTGCATTTTTTTCTTCGCTGATTTTTCTTTCCATTTCTTTCCTTTCACTCAAAGTCTTCTCTTTTGTTTGAAGTTGACAAAGCGTAACAGAGTACTGTTGAACTCTACTTGTACTTTGGTTCTGATTTCTAAAATAAAGGTTGTGATAATGAAACCTTAAGCATGTAATAATGACAATATTTCATACTTATAAGCATGTAATAATGACATTATTTCATGCTTATAAGTATGAAATTTCGTGCCATATTTCTGGTTGCGACTTGTGTGTGAAAGATGGGAAATTGGGCATTATTGACTGGCGGATTTGGGATAAGATGTCATTAAATGATCGAAGGCCAATTGTGGGCAAGCAGAAGCTCGGAGTGCTGACATAACTGTCTCCAGCTGCCACTGAGCTGAGTTTCTACATACTCCTACAGCAATCTGCATGGGTTGGTTAGGTGATAGTTCCCCTTTAACAGTAAAAGGCAACTTATCTATTGTGAGTGCAGAATTGAATTGTTGGTCTTTGTCACCATCTCAGGTCCTTAATTTGCTGGGTTGGTGTTGTTGGTGTGCAAAATTTATTTACTTCTGAAGGCTGATGTATGGATATGATCTATCTGGTTTTTCTGTCTTCCTGTCACAGACAGCAGCCCTGGCAGTGTTGCTTCTATAACTTGTGGAACACTAGCAGCATGGAATTTCCTTCTCATTCTTCTCTCCTATTTTAAACTTTCTACATGTGCTCTTTGGAACACGTTGCCTTCTTTTGCAGTCTCCTGTTCTCTATCTTTGTTCACTTGATCACATAGATCCTTATTATATAATGATCACTTTTTTTACGGACTCTGGTTCTGCATTCACCCCCTTAATTGTACATATTTTTATGTCCTGAATGTTTTACAGGAGACCCTCTACATTAGCCATTGCTATAGGGTAGTTCTTTCAAAACAACTTTAATCACTACTACTACCACTACTGTAGCTCTTAACTGCTATGTAGTGGAATCACCTGCAGTGGGTCAACTTTTCTTCTTTACTACTACTCTACTGCAACTGTGTGATACACACGCAGCTCCTCTACAGTTACATTTTAACAGCTGTTGGCAAGCAGTTTTTCGGGATGCAATCAGTATGGAGAGCAGCTGCTGCTCCAGTGGTCCCGGGTTCAAAACCGTTTGGCATCGTCAGATTTTTTCATATCTCTCTATCCCTTTCTTATTTTCATTCAAAGTCAAAGTGTGACAAAGTCTGAAGGGACACGCCATCAATACAAAAGCTACACAGGAAAGACGTTCCATTCCTAGATAGGAACTGTTTATGGATAAGAAGCTCTTTTTACAGAAAAACCTCTTAAAGAGGGATTTATTGACTGATACCTTATTTAATGCCAACTGTTACTGAATAGTATAAAGACCTTTCTAAAATATTACAAGTAATATCCTTAGCATTACAGTACAGTAAAGTAACCCAGTGGAAATAGGCATAGATCTACGAAACAACACTCTAAACAACTAGCTTTTAATTTTACCTTAGCAGTCACTGACTCCAGATAAGTTTTTTATTCACATTTCAGTCTATTTATCTAGACCTTAATCAGGTAGCTTTCAATCTGAGTGACAACTTTCCTCTCTATTTCTATCTTCTGGTTGCTAGGGTAGCCTCATTGTTTGGGTTTTCCTTACTTGGGTATGGTGCGTATGTAGCTTCTACACTATAGCGAATGTGTCATTGTTTTGGGGTGTGTAGTTTTTTCTGCATCATTCAAACAAGTTCAACCAAATGTCACTTAGTTCAGTTCCCTTGTCCTGATTCATCGCTCCGTTTCGTTTTCGCAGTTCGTGGATGACCAGGGCTTCATGCACCTTTCGCATCATGGTGTTCTGCTCTCTGCGTAGTACTCTTCCTTGCCAATGGATTGGGTGACCAGTGTTGACGACGTGGTTCACAATTGTCAACATTTCAGCATTACCTTTCTTTGTATGGTCCTGATGTTCCTTTATATGCTGTTTTGTTGTTCTGCACGTCACTCCTATAATAGACCTTTGGACATTCTGTACATCCAATTGCGTAGACACCCCTGGTATTTGATTTGCTGGGATGGAGTCCTTCATGCTTTTCATTAGCGCCCATTTCCGTTTCGTTGCGTTTGAGACTACATTAATGTCTAATGGTGCCAAAATTCACCAAATAGCCTTGGTGACTCCTGGCACATAGGGTATGTTTGCCATAGTTGTCTTTAAGACATTTCACTCTGGGAAACATACTAAACTCCAGACTGATTAAAAGTTTTTACAATGTTTTGCTCTGCTTGAACCTTGCCAAGATTTGATGGTAAGAATGACTGTTCTTCATAGTTATACCTACACCAGTTGTCAGGTGTAGATTCAAGTGCATATGCATATTCTGTTGAAGTTTCTTGGGTGTTGACCCGGTACAGTACATTTTAGGTGGTTTCATTGCGTGTGTGAGTTGAGCATGAATCTACAGAGATGTGTAGGTGTGTAGTTACTCAAACAAACTGTCAGATGTCCCTCAATTCAGTTCCCTGTCCAGATTCATTGTTTTTCCCCTCTCTTTTGCCAAGTCTGTGATAATCAAAGCTTCCTTCACTTTCTGACAGGTGGTGTCTTGTTCTTAACATATTACTCTTGGTTCCCAGTGGATGCTGTGGTTGGTGTTGGTGACATGTTCTGCAATTGCTAACAATTCAGTGTTCCCTCTCTTCGAATGATCTTGGTGTTCCCTCAGTCGTTGATTGGCTGTTCTTGAGGTCTCACCTATGGACACCTTGGGGCATTCCTTACAGCCAATTGCATACATGACTCCGGGTTGATGACTTCCTGGTATGGAATCTTTTTGCACCTTTCATTAGGTCCCTTTCTGCTGTATTGCATGCGCAACTATTTTGATGTCTAGCAGTGCCAGGTGAAATGCTTCAGTGGTTCTGGGTATGTACAGGGGCGCTTGCAACGGTCATGTTTTGGTCACTCTTCCTTTTCTTACTATCAGGTTTTGGTTTGGAGGTTTGCAAGCATTTCTTTCCTTGCAACCACTGAATGAACGATTGCTGATAGCCGTTCACTGCAAGTTTGGATTGTACCCGTCGATCCTCCTTTTTCCTTGCTTCATTGCTAAGGGTCATGTTATGAATCCTCTTCATTAGCAAGAAAGTTACTGAATGTTTTGCAGAAGTAGGGTGGTTGGATGCAAAGTTCAAGTACTGACTTGTATGTGTCGGTTTGCAGAAAATATGTTTTAAGTTGACCATTGTCATGATGCACTCTTGTATCCACAAAAGGAAGTATGCCCACCACGATTCACTGGGCTAGCGTTTAGAAATTTCCTCTCCATGCATGTGTAGAGCCTGCATGTTAACTTGATATGAATGGGCGGCAAGCAGGTGACGATGCCACAATGCTCATGTCAGGAGGAATGCCAGATGGGCTGCCATCAAAAGCTGTGATCATGCAGTTGTCATGCCTCTGAGCTTACTCCAGCCTCACGATTGGGAAAATCTACTTGATCAGCTAAAACTACTAGCTAGTATTGTCATAGTAGTAGTCATGACAGAACCTTTAAGCTACTAGCAGCTTTTCTTGTTGATTTAGCCCCTTGCTTGCTCTGTTGCACCCAATCACGATCAGTGCCGGCGGCACCATTCTCTGAACGCATTGCGGGGCTCTGGAGCTTTGGAAAGCGGAAGCTAATTATGCCTACAAAGCCAGCCATTAACGCTAGCAAGACAACAAAAAAAAAGAAGAAAAATATGCTCCCAGGCTGACTCCCACAATTGGTACACTTTCTCTGCAATGTCCAGAGAAGCAATGTACATCTCATGTTATCAGAAGTGAGTGGTGTGTACAGCGGAAATGAACAGCGCCATGCTACGTGCCTGATCTACTGTACATCTGGTGAAAAGGGCCGGGTCATACAACAACCACAGAATTCCGCATAGATCACGTCCGAAAATTCTGTGGCGATCATGGTGGCTGATTGCACAGAAACCACACTTCTGGCCCGCTCAGCATCCTTGCCATACTTACCAAGCTCTCCAACTTTTGGCGAACGGCCTTATATCTCCGTGAATAACAGTCGTAGAAATGAGATTCAACAACCTACAGAAACCTGAGAATGTCCTCTCCTTCATATCTAGGGTCCAGAGTGCTCAACTATGGAAGATTGGATGTGTCATCTAACTCGAAACAGCAGGAGCTGAGGTTCTATCTGAAATCGCTCAGAACTTTGTCACCTCAATTACATACAAGGTGTACCCCAAATGAATTGCAGTGGCTGTTCTCCTCCATTTCTACAGTGAATCGTATCGATGGGTGTTGTTGGTTCAGGTGTTTAAGAAGAGGTGCTACGTTGACTTTCAGAATAATGGAGAACATGTATTCTACAAAACGTACAGGCTGATGGCAGGTGTTTGAAGGTCTCTAGTGTGCTTTCTTCGTTCGTCATGAGTAGGTTTGCAACTGCAGGTGAGATGGGTGAGCTCATTGCTAAGCTGTTAGTTAGTTCATAATGTTCTTCACAGAATTGGAAGCTGGTCACGTCAAGGCAGATTCGTAACATTTCTTTTAGGTGACTGAGTTTTTGCAGCTATGCTCAACTTTAATGACAACAGTCCTTGGTGAGAAGTAAGTCACTTAACCTTGACCAATCAATGCCCTGAACTGCAAGCTATAGCAATACCTCATTGACTGAGTGGACCCACCCCCCTCTTATCCAAGGCTGTGTCTGGTACAGTGGGTATCCGACTGCACCCAATGATTTCTCGGGGAGTCGGGTCTCTGTTACTTCGGTTAGAGTACCCAATCTGCACAAAAACAACAACGATCCATTAAAGCAAGACATTAAATTATGGACCAGGTCAGGTCTATGCTGTTGGGTAAGACTCTGTAAGAGTAACTGATCTGCACAAAAAGTGATGATCAAAGTACACATATGACATCAAAATTATGGACTGGGACTTGACAATCCATCAAAGTATAGCATCAAACTACAGATTGAGACTCACCAAGTTCCGCTTTTTAGGCCAAGACCAACCTACTTGGGAATTGGATCACTTCTGTGTTGCAATATGGGCTAGCAATATGAGCTTTGTAGCTACGAGAGTGTATGAACAGCTTCCTTGCAGTATACAGTCTCATTGTACACTGTCACATGTAACTCAAAGTAATTGTGGTATGACTTAGTTTCATTCAGACTTAGTAATTACCCATGGGTACCTGTAGAACTTGAATATTTGTACCTGACACCTGATATTTGAAGAACTAATATGAACAGATACAGCAGTATGAGTTTTGACACATTCTCTGGGTTCTTTCTCTCTCCCTTCCTCACACACACACACACACACACA
>JAOWAW010149238.1:0-10241 GCA_028565695.1 Nicola tetela | reverse complement strand
AACAGATTGGGCTTAGTCTTGTATTAATGTTGTAGGTTTTTAGCTCTATCTCTCTCCACTTCGGTCTCTGTACAGACCAGCAGTGATCGACTGATGAACGGGCCAATTGCTGCTGTTATATTTTTCATTTCACTTCTTGTCCTTTTGCGTGTGAGGTGTGCTCTGTTGCTTACACCTTTCTTTTCGAATTGACACATGCACATGCACGCACGCGCGCGCACACACACACACACACACACACACACACACACACACACACACACACACTGCATGTTACTATAACTCATTTCAGATGCTACATTACTCACATTTCTCACGCCAGCAGGAATCACATGTGTAACATGTGTAACATAGGTAGCCTCTGTATACCTTCACACGCACGCACGCTTAAGGGCCCAGTCACACTGTGTTCATGCAGGCACTACCTCAGTACTAAGAACATCTTCATCCTTTCTTTCTCTCTCTTTTCTCTCTCACTCTCTGCCTATCTGTACGTCTCTCTCGTTAGCTTTCATTCTGTGACTCTCTCAACTGCAGGACCATCAGCCGCACCAACTGGAATACAAAGAGCATATGCCACATCAACATCCTTGACTGTTTCATGGAGTCCACCTCCAGCCAGCTATCAAAATGGCATCATTACCAAATACACTGTGTACTACCGTGTGTCAGGGAATCAAACACCCCATCGTATCAGCACAGCTTCTTCACCAACTGTCGTTCCCTACTTAGCTACTTACACCGACTACCTTATCTCTGTGTCAACATGGACAGTTGTCAGTGAAGGACCAAAAAGTGCCGAAGTCCAAATGAAAACTGGAGAAGGAAGTAAGTAAATTGGAAAGGCTCACTTAATCCTGAAGACTCTTTTAATTCTTTTACCAGGTCTTACTGCTCTTCTCTCTTGTTAATTTGTTCCTTCTCTGCCCATCACCCCTTAATCGCCTCTGTTTTCAATCTCAGTCTATCTGTTTGTAGTTCGATTGTTCACACATTAATATATGTATTCCTCAGCTTTTCTCTGTTCTCATGACAACCACCCAATGAGACATTTGCTAGTTCATCTCACAAACTGGATTTTTGTGCTCTAACATTTTCCGTTTCATAGACCAGAGAAAGCAAGAAGTTGCCATTTATAAACAGTGCTTTGGTATGCCCATGTGTAGTCCAACGGCCCTGTGAGAAGCAACATGCTCTAGCTCCAACTTAATTATCCTCTTTAAGAGGTTTGCCAATGATATCATTCTCATAGATAGCTGTGCTTAATGCTGTGTGTTCTTGTTCTTTCTCTACACAACAGAGCCACAAGCTGCACCAGACAGAGTATCAGCTCAGAATGCATCCTCAACATCATTGCTTGTTTCGTGGAATCCTCCACCAGTCAACAAACAAAATGGCGTTATCGCCAAATACACAGTCTACTATCATCAGAAGGGGTCACCAAGCACTAGTGCAATGCCTTTGATCCTGAGCCACCCTGCTAGGCAAGCTGCCATCTCTGGGTTAGCTGTGTACACTGACTACATTGTAACCGTGTCAGCTTCAACATATGTTGGTGAAGGACCAAAAAGCACTAAATTGACGGTAAAAACCGGTGAAGAAAGTAAGCGTACTGCCAAATTAATGTGTTTAAAAATAAACTGCAGTAAACCTGTGTTTTACGACACCTTCTTTTTACGACCAGTAATATCTGACCTGTGTTCATGCACAGACAAAAATATTCTATAAATCTCCCTGTTTTTGCAACCGCTTGTCCAGCACAACCAGCGACCACCTAAGAAGTCAGACCAGAGACTTTTAACCTGTGTCTTGCAACTGCCAGCCTGTTATATTTTTCTGCCTTTGGTTCAAACGCTCAAGCAACCACAGGTCGCTGACATGTCAGTCAGACCAATCAGATCAATTGATACAACTTTGGTTGGAGGACAGGCAAATTTGTAGCATATACAGTATACTGCATGTATAGATGGCATCTTGAACACTAGCTGTATTTTATGACCACTTGTAGTTTCAGACCACTTTGGGCTGCACAATGGGATGGTCACAAATCACAGGTTTTACTGGACTGTCTCTCTGAGGAAATTGCTTTGCCTCTCTCATTTTCCTTCTAGTTTTTCCTCTTGTGTTAAAGCATGCCCTCCCACCCCCACCCTCTCATCTCTCTCTCTCTCTCTCTCTCTCTCTCTCACTCTCTCTCTCACTCTCTCTCTCACTCTCTCTCTCTCTCTCTCTCTCTCTCTCTTGACAAGCCCTTCATGATCATGTTTTGCACATACATAAATATGCAAATGCCAGCATGCATAATTTGCCTCTGAGTGAAGAGAGGCTCCTATTAAAGAAGCAGTGTCATGCTACTCAGTAAAAATGTTTCATGTAGCTGTATGTAGCATGTATGCTGTGACACCATTGTATGGGTGGGAATAAAATAGGAGCCATACCGGTGCATGAAAGC
Source organism: Nicola tetela (assembly GCA_028565695.1). NCBI lineage: Eukaryota > Metazoa > Porifera > Calcarea > Clathrinida > Clathrinidae > Nicola > Nicola tetela. The sequence goes on along the minus strand of JAOWAW010149238.1, from coordinate 7,789 downwards.
TGTGCCCATTTGGCTCTGTTAATACTGTCTACTAGTATCTTCACAATAGTAAGGAATAGTGTTTGACCAGAGACTCGGGATGGCAAAGAGCAACGTCTACCTCTTATGTGATTACATTGGTAAAGAAAATAAGGTGTCTACAACAACTCTCACACTCACTCTGACACTGGCTCAGGCACACTCTGCTGCTGCTGCTGCTGCTGCTGCTGCTGATTTCACACTCTCTGCCACTATCACTGGCTTTGGTTCCTTCTGCTGCTCTCACTCTCACTGCTGCTCTTGCTCTAGCTTTGCAGCTTTCATTCTAGCTCCTACTGCTACTCTTATTCCCACTCTTTGCTGCTTTATATACATCTCACTCTTGAGCGAGAACGGGAGCAGGAGCGAGAACGGGAGCAGGAGCGAGAACGGGAGCAGGAGCAAGAACGGGAGCAGGAGCGAGAACGGGAGCAGGAGCGAGAACGGGAGCAGGAGCGAGAACAGCAGCGAGAGAGTTTGCATGCACACTAGCTGCTGCTCTACTCCCTCTTGCTGCCGTTCTACTCCCTTTCCTGCTGCTGCTCACTTTCATTCTTGCTCTGGCTTCTGCTTGCTTTGGCTCTCTTGCTCTCTTTGCCACCCTCACTCACTTCCGTCCTGACTGGCTTGCTTTCGCACTTGCTCACTCTTGAGCTCTCTGCCGCACTCACATGCCACTCACTGCTGCTCACATTCTCACACTTGTTGCTACTTTCACTCTCGCTCTTCCTGCAGTTCTTGGTCTTGCTCTTGCTGCAGCTCTTGCACTAGCTGCTGACTTGTTTGGTCTTGCTCCGCTCTTGCTCTTGTCTCCGCTCTCACTCTGAGAAATTGTGTTGGTGGGTACACTCTAGCTCTCTCCCTACCATCTGGAGCCTCTGGGTAGACACTTTTGTTTACTAATGGGAAGGTAGACAATACTTTTCTTTACCAGAGCTGTTACTTCTACAATATCTATGCGCTACTAGCACACACAGCTTTCAAGCAGTGGATGAATACATGTACTGGTACGTGTATATAGTTTCTCTAGTAACATGCTACAAGCATAAATTTTACTGAATATCGTGACATTGCTGCTTGAAAGGCTGCTCTCTGGTGTTTCCACACCTGTTTTGGAATCCATAAATACTAACACATGAAACCTTTTTCTCAAAACTTCACTAGTTCTCATCTCCTAATTAGATAATATTTTCAATCTTATGGTGTAAGAAACTTGACCTCCATTCATTGGTGTACATTGTACCAGCTGATTTCAACATTGTTTTCAATCATGACCTTACCTACCAGCTGTATGATCAACAAGTCATGATGGAACACTAACATCTAGTTTACTTTCCTCCTTGCCTCCGAATATTTCTCTGCTTTTTTATCCTTCTACTTTTATCTCTTTGAGCATACTGCCTTTGGTCTAAAAATCTCTGAAATATTATTCCGCTCTCCCATTCCTGCCAAGTTATTGAATGTGTTATTGAAACATAAAGCACCCCTGTGATTGACTTGCACATGCCAATTCCAGATACGATTTGCATAGGGTGCAGAACATGATGTATCTTTCATCTTTCTTTCTACTTGCTTGGGTGTAAGAGTATTTCTTTTGTTGAATTAACCAACTGCCATTCTTTATGGATTGTTTTCTGTTCCTTACACTCCGCTCCCCTCACACTCTTTCATCAATCTTCTTTTCGGTAAAGCTTTGCTGAGTTTTGTGTGTATGCTCTGTCTTTTCTCTCCATGCCATAATAGAGCCAACTGCTCCACCAGCCAGAGTGTTAGGATATGGCTCTTCAAACACATCTTTAAACATTTCATGGAGTCCACCACCACTTGATAAACAAAAGGGCAGGATTGTGATGTATACAGTATACTACCACCTGACAGGGACAGATGGGGCCAAGCGCAGGATGCTAACATTAACGAAATCCAACATTATCATTCCTAATTTGCTTGTGTACACTGACTACAATGTGTCTGTGTCAGCTTCAACTAAAGTCGGTGAAGGACCACTGAGCGCAGAGGTGACAGTGAAAACCGATGAAGGAAGTAAGTTATCTTTTGAATTCACCACAGTGGTCAATATTAAATCATTGAATTCTTGAGCGTTTTCATCTCTCTGTGTTCTCTCTTCATCTCTGTCTTTGCCTTTGTCTCTGTTTGTTAATCTTTCTCCCTCTCTATTACTTTCCTCTGTTCCTTTTCTCCCCTGGGTTTTTTTTTCTATCTTTACCAGACAGAGGTCAAACTAAAAGCTCAATAGTTATTGTAAGTGGTGGGTCGAGATGGAGAAAGCTTGATCAGTGGCACATATACATGTATCATAATGTCACATCCATAAGTAGGGCTTGTGTATAAGCGCATCACACGCAAGCCAGAAAACAAATCTCTTTCATGCACAGACTTGTCAGTCTTGTGTACAAGCCAACCTTCAAATAGCACCACATGCGACATGATTGGGACACATGCACTTGTCATGAGTCGTACGATCATGACATCAGACTGTCATACCATAAACATTCTGGACCCATACTGGTACATGTTCAATTTCATCATATACCAGTAAGCCTGGCAATGAATGTATCATGTAAGCCTGTCCTAATTCGAGTAAGCCTGTCTTGAACAGAAGCCTGCTTCCAAATCGACTTATTGTGAATAAGCCTGGCTTTTGGACATGACTTTACATTAGATTAAAAGTGGCCGGGGTGTTCACAGTGATCAAAATGAATGCCACATAACGATGTATCATGAGAGATAGTTGGAGAGATTCTTGCCACTTTTGTTAGAGGAACATGTTATTGACAATGTCCCCTCCCTTGAACATATCCACAGGGAAAGAGAAAGAGAGATTGTACTTGAACAGTTGATGAAGTTTTTCTATCAGTTTCAATGATTTTCTAGGGCAACACTGTGAACATATTCATGACCATTTGTTAAGGTCAGGATAGAACGAAAATTACTTTAACTTATACAGGAAGCATTAGACAAGAAGAAAAACGTACGACGTTTTGGCCACGGGCCTTCATCAGATAATAACTGAGGAATGGAAGAGGAAGGGTGCATGTATAACTAGGTTAATGTGCAAAGAAAGCGGAGAAAAGATTGCAAAAGAGGGATTGATGTGTGAGAGTAGGGAAGTAAACACCGAATGCCAATGTAAAGTGGAAAACAAATAGCAACCAAACACCTATAGCAACAAAGTAGCTGAATAATTTGGAATACATGACATGATAAATAATTTAAACATTAAATCCTGTCTGCTGAGGTACAACGTGCATGTTAAAGAAGTAGAATGTCTATGCCATCATCGCAATTTAGGAGGTTGAGTCCTGGGCTCTTTAGGTGCTCTATCCACTTTTTTCTACCACCTGCTGTGTCAATACGTCCTCTCACACCGCTTCCAGGATGTCAGCAGACACCCACGGATTGTGTCCTGCTGAGGCCAAATGGTCAGCTACTGGTGTGTTTGACCATGAGTGATGGAGAAATGGTGCCTATTTAGACTCTCTCTTAGTGGGCAGCCGGTTTCTCCAACATACACACTGTCGCATGACGAGCAGCTTAGTAAATAGACAACAGAAAAAGACGGGCAAGTAAACTTGCGTTACTTCTTGGTACCATGTTCAGCAGAACTCAGTCAAGGTTGATGACCAGTGCACATGTTTCGCACCAGGCCAACCTGAATGGATGTGTCCCAGCTGGTATGTCAGGGCCGTTAGTGTGCAGCAATTAGGTGTTAACAAGTAAATTACGAAGCTTCTTTGGCCTTCTACATGCGACAAATGGTAGGTTAAAAATCAATTTGAGCAGCTCATTTGACTGGAAGATGGGAAAGGATTGTTTCAGGAGACACATGAGTGGAGGAAGGCAAGAATTCCACATGACGACGAGCTTGTGAGCTTATGCTTGACAGTCGTAACATAGTAGAGCCACCTGAGCAGCTGACATTATCAACCTGGCAAAGCTGGTCCTGCAACTCAACACATTTCAGTACTGTGACCGTTTCTACCTGCAGGTGCATGGTACGGCCATGGGAACGCGAATGGTGGAGGTTTTCCTGAGGTTTTCAAGTTCTGTCGGCCCCAGACTCCATAATTGTTTGAATCATGAATAGGCTACTCATGATGGCCAGAAATTTCAGCCATGGCTACTTTTTTGCGGATGCCTTGAGCCACATTATTACTGCTCATGCAGGCTCGTTCAGTTTCCACTTCTGTTATCGTCAACAAAGATAGAAGTGATTGCTAGAGACTCCTGTGAGTGTGCCACAAGCCCTTGTTTCTTCTTCTGCTGTATTTCCCTTTATGATGGCATATTGCCAGTGGCAAGGGATTCCAAATAATAAACAAATAAATAAACAAATAAATAAAATTAAGAACATGTACCAAATAAGAACCAACAAAGAAAAGCCAAGGTAAACAAAAGCAGGATGATAAGAGCCTTTCACAAACTGGGCAGTGGATACACAATACTGTTTAGCTAATAGCTCTACCTAAGGATGGATGCATTTGTCTGTCTGACATTTTCGTTCACTGTATAGCAGCACGTCAGTGATAGATTGCTCTATGCTCACTTTAGTACTGCGAAGATTTTTTTTGTCAGTCAAACATTCTTAGTATCATCTAGCAAAGCACAGTCCAGGTCTCATGATTGTCAGTATGTATCCAAAAAGAACAAGGGATACTTTGACATAGGCCGGATACTTAGCATGCTGCTTTCATTACTCTGATAAAATTCTAAACTCTGGTCATGAAAACTTTCCCCAAGGTGCTTGGCATCTTTACTGTCATTCTTTCACTTCTTTGCATTACACCTATGCAGTTCCAACAGAACCTTGAAATATGTCACTTGAAAGTGGAGCAAGGTTTGGTACAGTGAAGGTGACATGGCAAGCTCCAAGTTCTCCGAATGGTATTATAATGAGCTACACTGTTGAGTACTGGCAAGAGGGACAGCCGGCAAAGAGGACTACCACAACAAAATTGACTGTTTCTTTAAACATCACTGTTGGAATTCAGTATAACCTGAAAGTGAGGGGTGTCTTGGTGATTCTATCCTCCATTACCATGGCTATTTTGGCTAATATCCCTTTTAATTTCTTGTCCTGATTATAGTTCAATGCCCTACTTCTACTACATCTACATCTGCTATCTTTGTCATAAGTTCTGACTCTTCAGCCACATTTCTTCTAGAACCTGACTGTGTTTGAAATGAAGGCATCTGCTGTCTATCCGATTCTCAGTGTTGCTTTCAATTCTTGGGCGTAGGTGTGTGCAGCAAATGATGCTGGTCCTGGTGCGTACTCAGGGACTCAGACATTCACATACACAGCCTCGCAAGATGGTGGGTCTGGTGCTGCCATTGGTGCAGGGGCTGCAGCTGCCGTCACTGTCATCATCATCATAATCATCATCATCATCACTGTCAGGTAGTAAGAATGTAATGTAGGCCATTCTGCTGGGGAAAATACCTAAGTTAGGATTCCTACAATGTAAGAGAAGGGTTACCCTTCCTTTTGTCTGGCAGCTCTGTGCAGAACAGAGGGTTGCTGAGAGGTAATGTGGTGTTTTTAGGGGTTAGGATGTCTGTATCAGTAATTCAGGGCATCTATGTATTTGTGATAAGCTCTCCTCACTCCTGTGTAACATTAACTCTTCCCCAATTTATCCTAACTGTAAACTTTAAGTCTATACAACTTATGCTCTGCCTTCTCTTCATTTTCTATAGCTAATTCTATTCTCAATGACCCTCTATCTCTAAACCTGCCGACTATATCTTCTGTCGATGCTGAATGTTCTGCTCTTTCACAAGCTAAACTGGCTCTCTCTCACTCTCCTGACCTTCTTGTTTGCTCAGTCCTGGACTTCAAATTACACCTATCACCTATCATCTTCCTACACCAATGTTAACAAATGGGACCCCGTTTCTCAGACGAAAAATCTTGTCTCACCTATTCTGGAATATTCACCTCATCTCCTACTTCTTATTGATGCTACTGACATGCCAAAAGGCTTATCAAAAGACAACATACAATCTTTCCTCTTTCTATCAAGAAAAAAATCGTCCTCTTCTCATTCAAGGCTCTTTACTGAAACTTCTTCATCTTGAAGAATCAGACTCTGACTGCCTATCCTTCATCCACTCCCTCCCTCGAGGGGTTATTACAATTGTATAGTCACTGTCTTCTCTCTCTAGCTGCTCGAAAGCAAATAAAAAAAGGTCTGCTACTCTCTGTCCCGACTGCAACAAGCATGAGACTCCACATTGCATCCTTAGCTTTTGCTCTGTCTTTCTACATCAAGGTTGCTACACTTGGCAGCACAACTCTGTCCTAAATTACCTTGTTCTAGCTTTGGGCTCTATCTACTCTACCTCTGACACTCTGTCACGAATCTTTGCTGATGTTCCTGTATACCTTTTAATTCTCCAAATCAATGATACCTCCTCATATCCTCCCGACTTCGCAACGACCTAACCTTGTTCTTCTTTTTCCTGACAAAATGTCAATGAACTGACAAAAATGTTATATAATTGAACTTTCTGTTCCTTACGAAACTAAGATGATCGTCTTCGTAAATCTGATCGCTGTGCTGCTCTAATATCTAATCTGCATCATTCTTCCTACTTTGCGTAATTCTTTAGTTTGATATTGGGTCTTGTGTTTTTCTATCCCCCTCTACTCTAAACTGAATCTTATCCTCAACTCACCTGCAACCACTCATCACCTTCATTCTGAACTCTCTTGCCTTGCCACTCTCTGCTCTGACTCCATCTTCCGCTCTTGTTCTGACCCATCATGGCCTACACCACTACTTCTTACGATTGCTTTTTCCAATACATCTAGTTAATTTCCTTTTGCGGCAAGACCCTTTAGGGGGTGTTGTCTTTCCTTTCTTTATGTTTAAATTTATTCCCATGTAGGCTCTCCTAGCACATGTTTATTTCTCTTCTCTCCTTTTTCCCCGATGTATGCACAGGCCTGACGATTAGCGAATGGCCGAAGATGCATGCATTGTCTCATAGATATTCCAAGTTTGATTTATTTGTGCTGTTATGCTACTGCATCCATTACCTGTATTTTGCATAACAGCTGCCTGCTTTTCCACTATTTCTGGCTAGTTATATCCGAGGTGGGTGTTGAGGCAAACTCTGTCTTGCAATAAAGATTATTTTCATCATCAAGGTGTTATTTTAATGATGTAACTGTGCGTATATGTACAGAACTATCCTTACAGTGTTAAAAGTGTGTGTTTATCACAGTGTACACATCAAGGTGTGAGTCTTAGCGGTGGATGCCCTATTATAATAGATGGGGGGCCTTCTTGCATTGCTTGAATAAATTGGCTGGAGTACTATCAGTAGTAACTGATGGTAAAAGGCAGCTCTGGTAATTTAAATGTTGGGAACTATTCCTAGATGTTGATCACTGCTGTGGCTTTCCTAATTGCTTTCCGGATCAAAGTCTCATCAGTTCCTATTTGGGGTTTTGTTTTAGCAAAATCCACCTTTATAGCCTAGCATGTTGAAAGAGAAAAAATGACTGAGTAATTGTTCAAAGCAAATGCAATCGTTGGCTGCTTCACTGTGGCAGATCTGAACAGACTTTGCTAAAGAACGAAAGCAATATCATTGTGGTTGTGTGCCAGAACTTGATGAATTCTCAACTTGAACAACCATTTTGCTGCAGATGCAGTGTGAATAAACCAATCACACACACACACACACACACACACACACACACACACACACACACACACACACACACACACACACACACACA
>JAOWAW010149216.1:0-10242 GCA_028565695.1 Nicola tetela | reverse complement strand
GAAACGACACGGGCTTCAGCAGCACCACGGCTATCGTCGTTGGGTTGAAAAGGAACGCTCTAGACCAAGAGCCGTTCAGAGCAGGAGCGTCGTACGTGCGAATTTCCTTGTAAATGTGTAGAGACCGTTGCACGTGATATGACGGCGGTTTGGCGTACTTTTGTAGTTGTTGCTTGGACGACGAAGACCGCAGAATTCGAAGATCTATGGCTAGAAAGTTGTCCCAGATGAGGCTGCCGACAAGGGTAAACAAGAAGATGACGGAGGCGGCAGAACTAGTCCGAGGACGCCCCAAACGTGACAAGCAAATCTGCTTATTCATTGCGAGAAACCGTGTACCCAGCTCACCAGCTACAAGCACGGCTCTGTATTACCTCGACCTCTGGCTCTAGGCAGATCTTGTTGATACGTAGGCCTACAAACTAGGCCTACATGTACTTCAGTCCTGAAATGCGAGCCACCGTATCAGCTGCAGGCCTTGTACCAGATACAGTATATCCACATGAATGTGCCCGCAGCTGCCCCCATCTACAGCTACACTTGAACGCACCTAGAGACAGTTAAATTTAAACTTACAGGTGCCCTTCACTAGTTCGATTAGTTAGATACAGTGTTACTATAAGTTGCTATAGAGGCTAATGCTATTCTTGTTCGTTGACGTCATCCTGACACTTGTATTGCATATCGACAGAGTATATCGACAGATTATTATGCCGTTTGGCGTTTTTTTTTCCTCTCCAGCGCGCACCAGCAATTTCACTGCCTTTTTCTTATAGATCTCTCTTCTCAGTTCTGCGTGTGCTTGCTCTTGACTTTGGGTTTCATGATCAGTAGACTAGTGACTCTCTTTGCTTCGTGTAGGAGCTATGCAATTATGTCATCGACTGAACTAAAATTAGCATAAAATGGCGTTAGGACTCAGAGGTCATGTTGCTTCCAGGCTGTGCATGCGTCACACTGCAGCCTGTGAGGTAGGGTGATCACAATCGAGGGTTCTTCTTGGTTTGCCGTTCTGTCGTGACATCCGTGTTGGAGTGAGAATGCCGCATCACTGCACTGTTCCACGTTGCAGCAATCGCTCGGGAAAATTCCGTAAAAAAGGCTACCGTTGGACTGACGATGGCACGATGGAAGTCTATCGCTTATGCAGAAGCACAGGCAAAAGAGTTGGTTGTCGTTGGACGGCAGAAATTTGCGTCAGCCTTCCTTCCTACACCTTTCCCAACCCTAACGTGGAGCGTGAAGAGGAAGCGAAGCGCAAAAAAGGTCTACTTTTGGAGTGGAAGGTGAAGGTCAAGAAGGTTAACCTTGTGTTGACAGGCAAGAACGATGCCCGTGTTTGCGGAGCCTATTTTCCTGCTCTACGGCGATGTCACTATGGTGAGGTTCCATCCGTTTTTGAATGGAGCCGCAAACCCAAGGCGAGACGCTCTCAAGTTTGGAGAGGAAGACGCCTTCTGTGCAGACATGCAATGCTATCCGTGCCGTGCAGAGTAACTGTGAGGTTCTGGGAGACCAAATCGACCACTCAGTTAAACAAGCTTCGACAGTTGCTGCTGTCCAGGAGCCGCATGACAGTCAGTCGCCGTGCGTTACAGCTGGCCCGGATGATACAAACACGACAGGACACTGTTGCAGTTTATTGATCGTGGAGTTTGAATCTAAGCTTAATAGTCTAAGGAGGGAAGTACTGGACTTGAAAGGAGAGCTCCATCAAGCACAGAAAGAGAACAAGTTGCTGACTGCAGAACTGCGGGAAAAAGCCTTTTCTGCACAGAATTACAAAGGTTCTGACAACTCTATCCGCTTCTACACTGGTCTTCCAAACTATGGCTATTTTTATGCCTGCTTCAAGTTAGCATCATCTTGTTTGGTAGAAACAGGTGGTCGTCCGCACTCCCTCACTGATGAAGATAATTTTTTTGTAACTTTGGTGAAGCTGAAGAAACGTTTTCCTGAAGAGGAATTAGGAATGAGGACAGGGGTTTCTCAGTCAACTATTTCAGGAGTTTTTGTAAGTGGATATGTGCTCTTTCTACAGCTTTAAGAGCATTGCCAATATGGCCAAGCAGAGAGCATATGGACAGCATCATGCCTGCAGAAGTCGCTTCAATGTATCCTAGAACAAGGGTGATTATTGATACTGTTGAAATTTTTATCGAGAAGCCAGCGAATCCAACAGCTCAAAGTGTGACATGGTCTGCCTAAAAGCATCGCAACACTGCAAAAGCCCTTGTAGGTGTGACACCAGGAGCAGTTTCCTTCATTTCTAAGCTCTATGGTGGCTGTATTTCAGATAAGAACCTAACAGCAGCATGTGGAACATTAACATTGCTGGATAAGGGTGATGTTGTGATGGCTGACAAGGGATTCAACATAGCCGAGGAAACTTCTGCTTATGGTGTGAGAATCAACATACCGCCTTTTCTCCACAATAGCCAGTTTTCTGAAGAGGACCTTCTGGAGACATGCTGCATTGCCTCTATAGGAATTCACGTGGAGCGAGCAATGCAGCAAATAAAAACTATAGCATTCTTATTTGTTTACCTGTAAATTTTTTAGACATAGCTGATGAAATTTGATCATGTTGTTCTCTCCTAACATTGTGTTTACTGCCCCTAAATCACTGACATGTCACCTTTTTTTTACTTGTACATAAGTCTGGCACACACACACACATCTGCAAAGTTTACATTTGCAAAGCGTTTGTATGACATGACTTAGGAGGTACTGAGTCAGGTTTGTTTACAATCCTCATTGTTTATTACTTGAAAATTAACTTATACACAAAGTGACCCATTCTGTAGCCCTGTGGGCAGGTTGGGTGGCTCTGATTGTCCAAGAGAACAAGTTTGCCATCATTCTTCAAGCCATCATATGTGTACCACTTTCCATTGAGCAAAATTATAGAATTAAAATGTGCATTGTTGTTGAATGTTACAGCAAAATGTTCATAGACAGACTTCTTGAAGCCTCTGTGCTGCAGTAGAAGATTAATCTTGGGAAGCAGATCATGAGGCTCTGCAATGGTGGTGTTTGCTAGATGTTCTTCTGTCAATGCCATGATCAGGACCATTGGCACTTGGATTACACCACCAAGTTCCACACAAAATGTTAGCTGTTCCCAAGAGTGAACGCCACCACACTGTGCTCTGCAGCTGTCATCAGGGGGGTACGAAAATGTGTGCCACATGACCTCCATCTGCTTGTTCAGCAACAGATGATGCAGGCAAGTGGCACTACCAAGGAGGATTTCCCATCCTACTTTTTCTTTCTGGGAGCAACACCCACATGAGCAGACAGCAGTGGAAATGAAACTCATGAAACTTACACAGCAGTACTTCAGGAAACACTTGTTCTCACTTCCATTTAGGTTTGCCACATTCAGCTGTGCACCTGAAAGGTGAGCAAATCCATTCTCCAACAACTTGTCAATCCATATTTACTTTGCTTTCCTCCACTCCCCTCTCTTCAAAACTTCGTGTACTTGCGTGACAGCTCCTGAAGCATCACAGAACTGCACCTTTCTCACATGTTCTTGAAATGTGGCATCACTCTCAAGAAGAAGAAAAAATAATCATAAGAAAGTTGTCCATGGGGCAGGTGTCGGAGAAATAAACATGCCCAAATGCCTTGTTGGTATATCCACCCCATGGTAATGAGAAATTCTCAACATTCTGAAGGTGCTTCGAAGGTGCTTTGCCAGTTGTTGAGTATGATGGGGTCTTTGATATCTGTTGTTGCACTTTGGAATCACCTCCAGGAGTTGAGTTGTCTGATGAAAGTTTGTGTGTAGTTGTCACCACCTTTCTCCACTTCTTCTCTGGGTAATCACTTGAATGTGAGTCTTGCTTCTGCCTTTCTTTCCACAATGTCTGCTTCTCTTTGGAAAGAATGATTCGTTCCTGTTGTGCTTTAAGTGCATTCACTGGTGGCAAGACATCCAAAATGGTGGCTACCTTGCCAGAGGCCTGAGATAGCTGCTGCATGGCAATGGCAAAATCAGCAATTGCTTCGGGCTTAGACAGTACTGTGACACGCCTTTGCTGGGATAACATTGCTAAAGACCCAGGGCATGTGACAGATTTGCTATCTTCAGTAGGATCATAGTGGGCCTTAGAGAACACCACTTCCTTCAGCAATTCTGGCTCAACACTCTTCTTCCATGGACAGCTCCAAGCAGCCAATTTTTCAGTGCATGTCTGTTTCTCCCTCTGAAATCCCAGGCGTACAAACTCCTCCAAAGCATAGCATACAGCTGCAACATGTTTACATGAAGCACGTGGAGGCCTTCCTGCTGGACACCTACACTCAGCATATACAATGCTCCCTTCCTTTTCCAGCTTTATATTTCAAGGAGCATGATTTATCTTTCCTCATCTCAGGTAAACAAACACAACGTAAAAATACATCGCCGGTGTCCCTTGAAGTTGCCAGCTGAAGTCGTTGGACCAATCCGTTGCTAAACAGCAGCAAGGCATGTTCATTAATAGCCTTAAAATTTTGCGATGGACGATTGTCACAGCCTGCTTGCAATATAAAATAACTGATGGCGTGAGCCAGGCTGAAAGCTTACATCAAGCATTTTTTAGAGCTTCCCAGGAGCTGGGACTTGTTGGAAAATGAGCTGCAGCTCTTAGTGCTTCCACCGAAACAGAAACTTTTTTTCAAGGCAGCAACGGAGCTTTCGGACTATCCTGGTGCTCATCGGCCTTTGAAATCCTCGCCGCTTTTGCAAAAGACACAAGAACATCAAGCTCATCCTCTTCCTGCTCTTCCAGGTGGTTTCTCAGCCTATAAAAAAGTCAGTCACGATTTGGTGAGACGATGACCCCGGTATGGCCAGGAAACTCCTTAGCAGCACTTACCGCAGTAGGAGATCATCCTTTCGTCCGGTGATTTGCAATTTTCTTTCCCGACAAAGACGCTTCAACTCCGTAACACGCAGAAAATCTAAGGACAACCTATCGACGTCCAAGCGTTTCGCGCTCATTCTTCCAACTACCAAACCACGTCAGGAAAGAGCCACACAAAACTAGAGAAACGGACTGTTTCGATCACCCTTTCAGTAAAACCCTGGACACGAGCTAGTACTACCAACCTCAGTGGCGCAAGCGGTTAGCGCGCGCAAGTTCCATTCTCAGAGGTGGCGATTCGAAGCGGGTTCAAATCCGTCAGACGTTCACTTCTAAACTGAGCCTGGGAGGCTTTGCCCGACCCTCACGCAGAGTCTTAAAATAATTGGGGAGGCTTCACCTACTTCGGTAGGGCCATGTCTGTGGTGCCGGGTAAGGCCGTGCAAACGCCCTCGATTAGCAAAAATGTGCTATTTGGCTAATGCACGTAAAAAATATAGTTGCTTTACCCTTTACTAGTAGCAAATATGACCCCTAGGCCTGACGCCATTTTCTCTATGGCGTCAGACGGATGACATCATTAATGACATAGTTATGCATAGGTCCTACATTCTCTCCGGCTTTGGAATTTAATCTTATAATGATATTAGAAAAACTCAATGAGCTCAGAATGGTGAGCCAAAACATTATTTCGCCGGATTGAGTGGTATCGAAAATTGGTACCAGGCCTTCGAGCCAGATCCACATATGGAAGCAATCAGTACTACGCGGGTGAGTCTTTTGAAGTTGGACAAGGTTCGAGCGAAAACGGAACTTACGAACCTATGACGAGGCCTGCTGGCGGCAATTGAAGAGGACGTGAGTGCGGAAGAAATAAAATCCCTACTTCTTGCGATGGAAAAGTCTATGAATGATGCCTTGAATGTCAGGGATGTGCCTACCATGCATTTTTTGAGTTAGAGTTAGCTCCATTGCCAATTTCAATTGAAGCCTTTGAGAACGTTAACAGCCACCCCACGCGACACTGCAATACTCCATGCAAGGCCTGATATAGCCGGGAGCAATAGAATTTGTTTATGACTCTTGGGGGCGGGATGATGTCGGTATGCAAGCAAGTTGCAGATAGTTGCAGGAGGCAGAACACGTCCAAGAATAGTGTTTAAATTATTTTCCAAGAGTGGTTGAAGGTCAGACCATCTCACTTCTAAAGGAACTGTTGATCTTGAAACAGTTGGATTTGCTTTCTCGGCATGGGGATACATTTGTTTGTTTAGTAAACAGCAGTTTCAGATTCCTTGATCTGACTATGAAGGTAACCAAGAAAACTAAAGGCCCTTAACTGGACTATTTTGAAGGATTGCCTTTGAAAAGCAAAAAAATCGGAATTGCTCAATACATGGGATGCCATGCTGAACAATGGAAAAACATGGAATGAACAGGAAATGAGTACTTTGACTTAGCACCACAAAAATCTGTGAGGATTTTTCTCAAGAGAGCTATTGTCTGCTATTACATTGAAGCACTGTCCAAAGCTATTGAAATAGAGACAGACATCTTTTCAAAGTCAGTAAAACCATATTGGTTGGAAGAACTGCACGTGTGTCTACGCATACTGTGGACAAAGGCACTACACCAGATCTTGTGTGGTGGTTACAGATTATAAGCAGAGAAAGGAAACTCTCAGACGAGATGGTTGACACTTCGTTTGCTTAGCACGTAACCACATTTCACGGAACTGCAAATCAAAAGTCAAATCAAACTTCTCAGCTTGGCGTTTCCTTGCTCCTTGAGTTACTAGGGTTTTGGTTACTCTCCAAGTTGCCCCTCTCGGGCTTTGGATTCTTAGAATGATTAAAAAGACTTGATCCGCTCAGTATGGTGAGCCAAAACATTATTTTGATAGAGTGATATCGAAAAGTTATCGCTCCAAAACGCGCTTCAAAATTACAGACGTCCGGGTTTCTTTTTCAATTCTTTCCAATTTGGGTTGCCACCGCCATCCTTCTTTTTCTCTAACTTTTTAACACTGTTTAATGTTTCCATTGTCAAACTTGAAGTTTTCTCTTTAGGCTTTGGAAATATAATTTTCGTGGAGATAGAGCAATTTCCACTGTTCACTAGTACTCAGAAGCAAAAACCTGGTCCCTTGACCTCACCAACGCACACTATATAATAACAGCAGCGCTGCAAAGTCAGCACGTGCAACATTTTGCCCTCCTTCGCTCGAACAGAAGCGTTTTTGAAAATTAAATTAAACGATTCCCTGCTTAAGTAATGGTGAAATGCACAGATTCCATGCATCTGGGACTTCGCAAGGCTGCTGCCAGTCGCCGTGCTCAATTTGCCCTTTGACTGCTCACGTTTTCCCTATCTATTATGTGTGCTTTATGGTAACAGCAACTTGAAGGATTTTGGGAGCAGAGCACAGAAAAGAGTTCTACTCAAGGGGAGGATTTTTACAATTTGAAATGTCTTAACAATATCCAATCCAGGGGCACATTGTGCCCCACCTACATTAATGCATCTTCAAAACCCCTGAAGAGAAAGCTTTGGGAGTTCATGACATTCCTCCTTACTTATCCCAAGTAAGAAAATTGTTTTCAAGGCACTCAATTTATTCAAGACGGTTGCCATAGCGACATCCTATCCGATATATGTGTAAAACTATGTTTTGATGGATTCCCATGAGAAATGGAAAACAAGTTTGCAATAAATTTAATGCAATGCCCTGCTGAACGTTTGTACTTCACTAACCTAAGGCTTTTAGTGCAAGCTTCCATGACTTTTTCATCTTTTTTTTTTTTATATATTTGTTTGTCATAGTGCCATTTTTGCTCAGATCAGCTAAGGCTCACCCCTGCAAATAAAAAAAAGTCATATACTGAAAAATTGATTGCTCTTTTTCACCTTATACTTGTTATTTGTTTCCTACACAGCAGTTTTTATTCCTTTGTTCATCCCTTTAGTGATTTTAGAGAGAGGCGAGCACAATGTGCCTCTGCCCTCCACATGGATCTGCTACTTGAAAAAAATGCTTGGATTGGAGAGGGTAGATGCTAAAATTTTCACCACTTTACATGTTTAGCATTGCTATTTTTTCCCTACTTGAAATAATTCTTAAAACATACCAGACACATTCTTTACCCAGGTTTCAAAACAACTGAACAAGACAGTAGCATCAGTCGAGGAATTTAAAACAGAAAACCTGGCATGGATGCAAATCATTGGAACAACAAACCAACCATGAGCTGGTTGTCTGAACTTGCCCATGAATTTAAAAGAGTTTACTAAAAAGTTGTGCCTCATTAACACCCACATGCTGACAGATAACACACAACTTTTGATCACTTACACGAAAGTGTGCCCAGGAATGATATTTCAGCATGCGGGCCCATGTTTTCAACTGCCGAATCAGTGCCGATAGCCAGATTTCTCAGCTGCTGTATACATTTCTGCAGAGGTTACAAGGACATGCCCTGCAGCATTGGTAACGCACAAAGACCCCATAATTTACTGCATCCTTGCCGCTGAAAGATCAGCTGACTGTCAAATGAGCCTGTCGGCAGCAATGGATCTTTTAACTGCTTGTGTGGCAAACACACCAGCACAGTGAGAACCCGTAAAAGCAAATATGCTGCATTGATTAATTGCAGTAAACTCTGAGCCAGCAGACTATAATGCAATGCAAACAGTGGTGCAAACCCGTGACAACTTTCAGGAATACAGCACTAATCATTACTGCAAGCAAGGAGCAGCCCACCATAAGTCAAGACCTACACCTATAGCATGCTCAATATATTGTGTCTAACAGGTATCTAGCCATCTATTCGAGCTTGATGCTGGAGATGCTCTCAGCCATCATCTTCGATTCTTTCATCCTTTCTAGCCATTTGCTTATGACAGTGAGATCGTGCTGCAAATAGAGAAGAAACCGAAAAAAGGTGAACTTAGGAACAGTGTAATGCCTGTCCATACACCCTATGCCGAGCATGGATACTGATTGACCAAAAACATGAATAACTGTTCAACACTATTTGCAAGATTGACTAGCAGTAATTCATTGATCAAAATCCTGAGTCAGCCATGATGCATAATGTCATTTATACACACCTAGAATCTTTCTTCTGTCAGTTACTTGACATTTTGGGCAGTAAGCTAAACTGACGAATTTCAGAGAGTAACTGAGTTTGGTGCAATGACCTGTTAAACGATTGCAAGTACTTTTGCACAGTGAAGTGACGCGGTACAGAGAACTTATTGAAAACGTTTTGTCCGTTATGTACCAACTAGAGCATAACTACCGTAAATACACACAAATGAACTGGTTGACTGACCCATGCTAAACCTCAGACACAGGAAAGCTGACTCTCCTTCCTCTTGGTAGTAGACAACAAACGACTGGAACCACCTCTGCCGAGGACACCAGTGCTTTGAGGAATTCACCTCTCGTCAGCTGAACTTGAGCAGGTTGACGCTACTTGTATACCCCACTCTTATACTGAGTGAATCACACATACAATGCCAGGGGCACCAATCGTCAGATGCCCACCACCTCAATTCTAGCTTGTCAACTCACCTGCTTTTACTCCCTGCCTCTACTCTCCGGCTGCTGCAACCCCTACGTATACAGAGTGGCAGCCCGAACCAGCTACTCGGCTGCAGGTGACCCTTTTGCTGCCTGAAGGAGAGTGTGCAAGAGACCAGAAGTGTCCAAGATCCAACATAAGCCAGCCAGCACAGCCCAAAACCATTCTGTGGCTTTAAGATGAATGCAGAGGACTCACTTTGGCCATTCACCACACCATCAGCAACACATCTTCAAAATTATACCCGTGCTTGAGTGACATAAATATTCAAGAAAGAAGCCTACTCAAGTCTGCTAGCAAATTGGATTTCAATGTGTACTTACAGGCAAATTTATTTCACTCATTGTGCTAATGTAATTACCAAGATCATCAGTCTGGTCATTCCCCACAATCAGTCAAGGTGTTCTTCTCTGATTTCTGAAAATGAACAGAGACAATCGATAGGGCATATCTGGTTAAGATATCTTTCTATTGGGACATCTTACCCAGTAATTTGCTCTTTCACTTTTTCCATTAGCTGACCACAAAGCTCCTTCTGCTCATCTGGTGATGGTTGGTAACTGCAGTGAAGAAGCAGGTGACCCTTAATTAATTAATGTCTATCAAATAAAGGTGTCATTTATGTATATTAAATCCGAGCCTGAGGATTTATTGGCTTTTAAATCACGAGGAACGTAAAAGCCGTGGCTTTTAACTGAGTGAGGAAGAAAAAGGAGGAGAAGAAGAAGAAGAAGAAGAAGAAGAAGAAGAAGAAGAAGAAGAAGAAGAAGAAGAAGAAGAAGAAGAACTCACCAATGCAT
>JAOWAW010149205.1:0-10243 GCA_028565695.1 Nicola tetela | reverse complement strand
GACCACTGACATGCTGAAGAGTGAGCTGTACGATTTGGTGAAGGCGCACAAGCCTGAACCACAGTATGTTTGCGACCTCATGGCACTCGAGCAGGGATTTGTTGCGATTCGTCTGCCGCCATATCATTGCATTTTCAATCCAATAGGGTTAATTTGGGCCTGGATCAAGGGGAAAGTTGCGAAAGATAACAAAACTTTCCAGATCGCCGACGTGATGGCATTGACGAATGAAGCCATCGGAGCTGTTACCGCTGACCACTGGAGGAACGCCTGTCTACACCGCCAGTAGGTTGTCGACGAGTTCTGGAAAACAGAGTGCCTTCAAGAAGAAGTGACGGAACAGCTGATTGTCGAGTTCGATGACAATGACGACAACGATGACGACGTCGATGACGACTTCCTCGCCGACTTTGTTGAATAACCACTATTAATTCACCACACTTACCACATGTATTTCCACCTTCATTACCTTCCATTTTTCAAGCTGTCTAATTAAATTGTAACTAGAGTAGTAGTTAACCCTACATTTTGCGGCTGAACTTCGGAGGATCTGCATTTTCCCGCTCACACGAGCAAGAACCTTGTCCAAAGTATGCCGGCATAACTGGCAGAATGCACGGTCCATGTCTTGCGAATGGCATCTGATGTAAACTCATCTTCGGTAATATTTGGTCTTTTCTAATGACCTTTTCCACGTTCCGTTCTCGTAAAATATATGTCACTGAGAAACTGACTGTTGTGTGTCTCTCCGACAAAAGCATTGAGAAAGAAGCTTGCCTTTGTTATCACGCAAACGGCCACGGACCAGCGGAAAGCGCCTGCACGTGCATATATAAAGTCTCCGGGTGAGGAAACGACTTTCGTTTGTGGGTTGAGAAGAGAAATCGGCCGTTTTCCCGCCAAATAGCTAATTCTGGCATTTATGGACTGGTCGCTTCCAATTTAAAAATGTAGATTCTATGAATCATAACGAAGATGTTTAAAAAAAACGAATTCAAAAATCTCTTACCAAATTTGAATTCTTTCAAAAAAAACCTCAGGGGTCATTTTTTTCGAAACGGACTTTTTGTAGTAAGTTCACACCAGTACAGAAAAGTAAAAAAAAGCGAAATTATTGGTGCGGCAGCGGCCGAACCTGCCGGACTAATGGCACCGGCCTTGCTATCTCTCTCTGAATTGCCTATGAAGTCTTGTCCGTAAAGTCGGGCAGTTAATTGGCAATAAATATCATGCAACTTTAGTCAGCATCGCACGCTGGCTGCCGCGCATGTACAAAAGATCAACCTCTAACATGAAACACGCATATACCTTCGGTACGGGCAAAGCGCATGTGAAGCAACGTTAAGGAGTGTGAAGCATATTAGGTGTTTAACATCAGGTGTTCGTATATCGTAGTCGGTGTATGTATACATTGTCAGAGTTTGAGCTTGTTGCGTCAGTTGTCATTGTCGTTGTCCTTCGGTCTTTTTTAAATAACAAAAGACTCATATACTGAGCAGTCGACTTGCCGAGTATGTTGTTGGGCTTGTGTGGGCCATATTTGGCGACCCTGCTGTAATTTCGAACCGGCAGGACTATGACGAGCATCAAGGAACTGGTGCAACTTGCACAGGAAATTGGCTTAACAGGAGAAGACATACAGGCGTTCATCAAAAAGCAACAGGAAAGGGAACGTCAGGATAAGCAGCAAGAGCGAGAGCGACGAAAGGAAGAAGAGGAACGAGAGTGGGCGGGGCATCTTCGGGAGGTTGAGTTGCTAGAAGCGAAAAAGCAAATAAAGCAAATAAGGCATGCAACGCGCGCTGAAATGAGCCACCCAGGAGGCAAGCTGGCACGACAGGGCAAACATTCGGTGTACCGAAGTTCGACGACAAGCAAAGCGACGTGCGTGTAGGTACCTGGACATTTTTGAGAGAGTAATGAGACAAAATCGTTACCCAGAGCAGCGGTAATCAGAACCTGGCGAATGTTATAGATACTTTGTTGCTAGGTGTATTGAGTTAAGCATCCCTATTGTATCACACCTTATCAATGTTGGTGTAAGGCCATAGTAATATATAATGTTGGTTCTCGTGCCACGACAACCCAGAAATCGGTGCGGGCGGGCGGCTAATTTTTTTTTGTTCCCTTTTGTCTCCCACCCTCCCACCATCTCTCCCTCCTGCCCTCTCTCTCTCTCTCTCTCTCTCTCTCTCTCTCTCTCTCTCCCAGGTACCACTCGCTTCCTACACCAAACAGTTCAAATGTAATGCAAAGGGATGTCAGCCGTGTATTAAACAGGCACTAGTATGCTGTGCGTAAATGGACAGATAGCTGTCCTGGCAGTTGCTGCCAGTCACGAGCATCTCATTGATCAGATCATCATAGCCAACTGACAGTACTGTACATCACTTCTGCAGCTGCTTCTTGGCCTTTTTCTGCGATGTGCCGTCAGTTGACAGTAGAGCCCTCTTCCCGCGCTTCCGCACGCGCTTCTTTGTCTGATATAGCACCACTCACAAGTGGGTTGCAGGTCAGCCGCTCGCTCCCCTGCCAGTAGCTCATCTTTGGCTGCACAGTGGATGCAGACATCAGGAAACACACCACAGGAGTATAGTACGGGATCTCGACAGGATCTTGGCCATGGCTTGGCAGGTCAGACTGCTGCAGACGAAGACGCGGCGTACATCTCAGTCTACTGCCATAGTGATGTCCAGCCACACCAAATAAAAAAAATTTGTCGGTGCGCAGGCAAAATTCGGTGCGCGCGCGCATGAGAACAAACAATAATAATATTATAAATTATTTTACAATGCCCTAAAGTCACCCTTCATAAAATCATGTTGTATCGTTGAGTCTACGTTTCTTATTCTTGCAATGGATGTGGAGTAAAGTTATTGGTCTCAGAAGCTTTAATATAGCGTCAGAAGTGGCGAACCACCAAAATTTGGATAATAGGCGAGCAGACTGGAAGCAGTTTAAAAAAACTAGAACCATGGACGAGCCGACAGCGGCAGGAAGAGGACTACCAGTTCCAGCATCTATGAGGAGTACAGGAAACGGGGGCTCAAGCGATGAGGAGGCTCAAGCGCAGCTTAACAGAACACGCGACCTGACCTTATAGAGAAAGCGGAAGACATTTGCAATTGCAGGAGCAACGACGCGACGAGACGACAGATATCAGCTGTCAAGAAACACACAGGGAGAACTACCCGACACGAAGACATAGACGAGCAACCGGAAACAGCGCACTTCACGCACGGAAAGCGCATCAGTTAACTGACAGGCCCAACTTCCAGAACCGAGAAAACGACGCTCAGTTGCGATGCGAGTTCTGTGGAAGGAAGTACGGAACACGAAACAAATGTCTAGCCTTTGGGGTCACCTGCAACAACTGTGGTGTAGAAATCACTACGCGCGAACGTGCAAGGAAGAAACCACAGACAATCCAATGACAGAGCCAGCTATCGAGCAGTGCGATACGTGGACGAGCAAGACGACGACAGCGATCGGCATTATCACAATGCCGAAGATGACGAAGAGACCGCGCATACGTTTAGTATAGAGACGATCAACAACACAAGAACCGTATTGTCCAAGAAATGGACCACGACTCTGCAGTTGCAACCGATCGAGGTAGACCAATTCAGCAACACATATGTACCGATCGAATGTCGACTAGACCATGGAGCCAGTTGCAGAGTCATCACCGACTGGTACTACACGAGAGTATTCAGAGGGGAGAATTCAAATTCTAAGCAAATCAACTACATGCAGCCTCAGATTTTATGACGGGTACACAGTCCGACCTTTAGGACAATGTCAGTGGAAATGCAAACGTGGAGGACGAACAACCACATTTATGTTTCAGGTGCTGAAGAGCGATTGGTCGCAAATTAAAGGAACTGAATGCATCTTTACTATCAGCTAACACATGCAAAGCATTACAACTTCTAACGCCTCACATTGCTGGCAAGCCGGTTCACACCATCTCGTCATTGACCGAACCAATGAGAAGACCGCAATTATGCACAAAGGAAGATCTTCTCGCAGGCTATCCAGCAGTACAGGTATTCCATGGCCTTGGGCACCTGTCTGGAGTATGGAAGTTGGAGGTCAAGCCTGAAGTGAGGCCTGTGCAACATCTTCCAAGGAGAGTCCCAATAGCACTGAAAGAAAAACTACGAAAAAAGCTGCACGGTCTCGAACAGAAAGGAATCATCACCAAAGTCACAGAACCCACTGAATGGGTAAGCAGCATGGTAGCTGTGAAGAGAGGAAAAAGCTCCGCATCTGCATAGACCCCACGGATCTCAATGCAGCACTAAGGCGACCCCCGTACCCTATGCCAACGGTGAACGACATAATCTCTAAGCTAGCAAAAGCGAAAGTATTCACAGTACTCAATGCAAAGAACGGTTTTTGGCAAGTGGTACTAGATGAACAAAGCAGTTTCCTAACGACATTCTGGACGCCAGACAGTAGATAGGGCACAAATGGCTACGCATGCCGTTTGGACTATGCACATTATCAGATGAATTTCAGCGGCATTAAGCAGAAGCATTGGAGGGTCTCAAAGACACGAGTCAATGGTCGATGACATTTTACGGTCTATGGCTCTGGTGATACAATAGCAGAAGCAGAGGGAGACCATGATCAAAACCTATGGAGCCTGCCGGGCCTTTTGATTTTCAGGTTACTCATTGAAAGCTCCAGTTGTAGTGATTCTCGGCTTGGGGCCGCTAGCATCGATCAAGTGCACTAGCTGTCGGATGGCTCACCAGTGCCGAGTAGCACATCCCAATGTATATGTCACCATTGCAACACACACTTCAAGCGACGGAAAGAGAAGCTCTCTAACTCAAAACGTTAACAGAGTTGACGCATCCCTAAATAACTGGCGTCTACTGCGATAAAGATCTTCCTTTGAGCGAAGTCTGACGACCTCGCAAGCTGGTTGCAACGAAGGCCGTGAATTTCTGAGCTCGGACCGGGGACAACGACAACGACCAATACAAGTATCCTGGAATGACCAATATTTTTGTGTTTCTCATGGCGTTCTGTGTTTTTCCTCTGGAAAACCTTTTTTGATAAATTCGACTAACATCTGTAACGCTCTGTCTGCTTCTGATTCCGTTCGGATTCAACAGAATCGATCATCTGCTGTTCTCTGCGATGCTATTTCGGCTTGGTCTGATTTTTCCAGCTCTTTATAGAAAGTATCTGCTTCTGTTACGTTGAAGATGTGCTGCTCTGTGAAAGCTTCCTGTGTGTTCGCCTGTCTCGAAGTGGTGCTCGGAACAACATTTCCGTGATAAATACTTCACTACCTTTCTTATACTGGATTCTGAGGCCAAACTTCTGAAGCCTCATCAACATCCTCTGCTGAGGCACTTTGGTGCTGTCAATAGCGGTTTCTTGCATATCATTTCAAGTGGTTTGTGATAGGTGTGAACAATCACATCTGCTCGTCCACATAATATATGGACAAGCAGAGATGATATAATATATATTATATATTGTTCGAAATGTTCACAAGCGAACATGATAGCTAGACACTCTTTTTCAATATGTGCGTATACTTCTTTCAGCCACTGACAGGGTGCGAGGTGCATAATATTATGCAATTGGTGCTTCATCTTGGATCATGACTGCTCCAAGACTGTGCTCGCTAGCGTCACACTGGATGGTGACAGGTCTTTGTGTATCATAGTACTTAAGGGTTGGCTCCTCCATCACGAGTTCTTTTAGTTTCTTGAATGCTGCCTGTTGTTGAGACTGCCATGCCCAAGCCATGTCCTTCACTAATAGTCTTTGTAGCGTTTCTGCCTCTTGTGACAGGCAAGGTACGAAACAAGCGAGGTAGTGGACTGTGCGCAGGCCCAATCTCTGTAAAGCCTTTGATGTCTCCAGGCGTTGGTACGGTGGCTCTAATATCGCTTTTACTTTTGCTGGATCCGGTTTCAATCTGGTCGCTGAGAATTCATAAAACAGGCATGCCTGCAGTACTTGACTTCTTGCATTCATAGTCATCTTTGCTGCGTTGAATGCGAGATGTTTTGCTTGTACTCGCTCCTGCTGTAGCAAGAAGTTACCAAGAACACGCATGTTGTCAAGGAGCTGGAGAGAGTGAGAAAAGACGCCGTGAGTTGCGGAGTACCACTCGGACGATGAGAACCAAGCTGCAGCATCGTTGCAGCCTAGCGCTAACCTAAGACCCCTCACCTGAAGAGAGTGATAACTCAAAGCAGGCTTTAAAAAAATAGTGGGGGGGAGGTTGGGTTGGGTATGCCAAGACATTGGCTCTTTTGTAAAAGAAAACTTGAACAAATCAGCTGAACACACTCACCACTGTGCAGGAAATATCATGCCCAAGAGAGGATCAGAATCACAGCATAAAGGAGAATGATGAAAACGTTTTGTTGCATTTGAGGGGGTTGTATTGATGCAGCTGAGATTTATTACCACCACTCTTGCTATAGTCTGTGATGAAGGCCACAGTCAAACTAGATGTAGTCTAGTGTTAACACTGACTAAATGAGGCCTGCTAAGTAAGATTCTTGGTGAAACACTAGTTCTCGGGTAGACATTGTAGCTTAAGCTTGTGTCTGAGATGCAACCTGGAGGTGAAGTTCTTGTCCAAACAAGTACCGAGCATGTCACATGCTTGTTACTCGTTCAGGGGATGCTGCATGTCTCTGCATCAACAGTGTTAACGTTGACAGTCTGAACTTAAGTGTAGTCATGAAGCAGCTAATACATGACATACTCCTGCTGCTGTCTTAGCAGGCTGGAACAATGAGGTGATCAAATCGCCAGACACAAACATTGCTATCCATTTCCCTCTCAAAGAATATTCATTCACACAGCTACTTCTTGACTGGTAAGATTGAATAGTTACACATTTCTGAATTTATTAGCACCATTACCAGTCACTCTCTAGTCTGTATACTCTGGATTCAAGCCTGAGTTTCTACATCCATAAACTGAGAACTGTCTGAGTGATGGCGCAAATACTCTTTATCGAAGAATAGAAAGCTTTTCCCTATACTTGACTCAGAAATAAGCAGCTAGAGATAGTGGAAAAGCCGTTAAACAAGGTACAGAACTACAGATAATAGATGTGGTGGCATGATTGTACTGCAAAAGATCAAAACTAGAAGAAATATAAGACCATGTTCATGCATCTTCAGCTACTGGTAAGTCGTCAAGCCTGCATATTTTGAGGAAAAGGGAAGAGAAACAACCATGCAACAGGTGAACCTGCAGAAAAAAAGAAAAATAAACAAGTAGACAAATAAAATTAAAAAAGGAAATTCCCCTAATGGGTCTTGCCTCAAAGGGAAATTAACTAGACATATTAGAAGAAGAAATTGTAAGAAGTGGCAGTGCAAGCAAGGAGACGTCAGAATGAGAGCAGAAGATGGAGTAAAAGCAAAGAGTGGCAAGGCGATGAGCGGTTACAGAAGAGCAGGGGAGGAGGTAAGCTTGAATTAACAGTTTCAAAGTTAGATTGTGATAGAATGCCATGAGACCCTACCTCCAGACAAAAGAACTAAGGAAAGAGGAGTGACATAGATCAAAATTAAAGGGTAACAACCCCCAAATCAAAATTTTGCCAGATTGTCTTCTTCGCTTTGGATAGTCTTTACATGATGCAGTGGGAGCTAGAGCTGTTGTCTTTCACTAATCGACTGAAGGGAGTTGCATTATTGCGCCCATGCCTGTGACGTAAGTAGACCTAAACACACAGTTGTGCTTCTACCTCTACATGTACTTGCATGCAGATCTATGTAGATTTCCTATGCTCAGAAGTTCCGGTCCAATTTGGAAGAAAGAGGCTACCAATTTCTCATCAGTCATCGTATTCCAGTTCGTCTACATCCTGAGAACTGATTGTCCTTACTACCTTAAACAAAATTCAAGCAGGGAGCTTCACAAGTGTCCTCTTCCTTGTTGTTCGGACTGGAGATTGTGAGCATAGGAATTGTACATAGATCTGCATGCAAGTACATGTACATGTGGAAGCACAGCTGGGCGCTTGAGACTACTTACGTCACAGGCGTGGGCACGATCGTGCAGCTCCCTTTGGCTGATCAGCACAAGGTGGCAGCTCGAGCTCCTGC
Source organism: Nicola tetela (assembly GCA_028565695.1). Lineage (NCBI taxonomy): Eukaryota > Metazoa > Porifera > Calcarea > Clathrinida > Clathrinidae > Nicola > Nicola tetela. The sequence continues at coordinate 2,138 of JAOWAW010149205.1, read as the reverse complement.
TGCTTTGTGGAGAGTTTTTCTGAAGAGAAGATGATCTGGCGAACTTTTGATTTTGGGGTTGAGTTGCCTCTACTTTCAGATTTACGAAGACAATCAGAGGAAATGTCACTTTCCAAAGGAATAGTACAACAACATAAATTTTGCAGTCAGGAAAGAGAAGAACAAGATCAGATCATTGTGGAGTCAAGAGGATGTGAGATGGTATCATTGAGTTGAAGGATGAGGTGTCCAGAAAGATTAGCAAAGAGTTGTGGAGGAGCATCTGAAGTAGAGTAGGCAGAGCTAAAAGCAAGATTAAGATGATTAAGAACAGTGATGTGCCACCATATGTAGCAGTTGTGACTGAGAATTTAAGGACAGTGAAAAAGTTTAGCATTTGGTGTAGTGTCTCATGGTTGTTGCAGTGGGACAGACAGTAAAACATCTTTGTTTCATCCATACAAGTGCAGGCAAAGAGGTAAGACAGTTGATAATAAGAGCATCAGACAAAAGACACAACACCTCAAGTGAGGGAGTAGATGAAAGATAGCCAGTGTGAGTGAGGTTCTTGAACATGGAGAAGTTTAAGAAAAGAGCCTTGAATAAGGAGAGAACAGATTTTTCTTCATAAAAAGAGGTAGTGCTGTCAATGGTGAATTGCTATGCACGGGAATATGTTCATCCAACAGGTGCTCGTGTAACAAAAAAGCCCGGTCATGTACATATGCTTGTGCTGTGCCATTCAACACATGCGAAAACACACAAAGTGAGAAAATTCAAATCACCTATTCAGGATGATGATTAGCATAACCAGGAGACAAGTGATTCTGATCTGCCAAGAAGTCCTCAATCGTTTGGTGGGGCCATACAAGATGTTGATACTTCATCCGATTCTGCCAATTTTGACTAATCTTGATAGTTCATATGGTGATCCTGGTGATAAGAATGAAGAGGAAATTTCAGATAGCAGCTTGAGTGAAAGATGAACAACTATCTCAGTCTAATACAAATAATTCTGGAGATAACGACTCTAGTTAGATACCTGCAGTTATACAACACTGTACAGGCAATTGTTATGCTGCAGTTTCAATTTCTTTAAAGATAAGTCAGTCTACTGGTGAGATGACACGCAGCTTGGCTTCCCAAAATGATCTGTATGGTTTCTTGGTCTAGTACACAGTCTGCCTCTTTTTTTTTTCTCAAGATGCAGTGTATTATTCCCAAGCTTTCTAGCCTGACATGAATCTCTAACTGATGATCAACCATGACTGGGCATCAACAAAAATTTTATTTTATTCCGAAATTTTTCACGAAGTACTAGGAGTCGGGGAAGTCAAAGACCACCAATCATCTTAATAATCAAGCACTGGGTGTCCTTTTCAACAACTGAAACATTCAATCAACGTGGTCCCTGGGTACTCAGAAAAACATTGCCTTTCAACGAATTATCGGATCAGAATCACAGAAAGTTAAAGAAGACGCTCCTAAAGATTAACTGAAGTTTTCGTGATGATGAGTTATATGCCTCTTCAAGTACAGTTAGTCAGTTACCCACCTTGCACCTTGAAGGTGGGATCCAGTTGAATCATGTCATGGATGTAATGAAGTACTTCAACAGTTTACCCAATACGTATCTTGTTGCACCAGCGACTAATTTACTCCTTGGCGTCACTGTTGTCATATACGTCGCTTCTAACTGGGATGATGTGTTTACTGTCGACGTCGTAGGCCGCATTGAGGCTGTGGTGCAGTGGGAGCAAACTTAGACGGCAGACAAGAAGCACACCGTCATCTTCCGAAGTTCAGCAGCTTTCCCATTATGATTTATCAAGAAAACATCGCTTAGTTGCGTCCAAGGAAAGACATACGCCACTAGAGAAGAATTCCGACTGGGTTCAGTGACAATGAAGATTGGACAGCTTGTTTTTGAAGGTTGTTTTGCACCAACTTCCACCAGTTCAAATATAGCTATAGCGCTTCGATCAAGTTGCCATGGTTACATATACATTCTCCAGGACCTAACAAATATTAATAATATCAAAACGAATCAAAACGAATATCGGTAAATTCAGGAAGTAGGACCCACGTACAGTCGCGTGACCGCTCAACCACAACGATTAGCGCGCGCCCCACATGTACAACGATCAGCCGCGCGCGCC
>JAOWAW010149194.1:0-10244 GCA_028565695.1 Nicola tetela | reverse complement strand
AAGGAGAAGGAAAAGAAAAAGAAGAAACATGATGCATCGATGAAACCAGCTCTACTTCAACACTCAATTGTCTTTGCTGAGAAGCCTTACATTTTAGCGGTGGTGCACGAGAATGAAACCATCGCAGGCCCTTCCTACATATCGTAAATTACGGAAAAGACTTTCGGATTGCGCCGATACATCAATGCTGTTACAATGAACGCGGAAAGCATGAATACAGGATGTTCAGGCGTGCACGCTGCCCTTCTGTTTGGATCCTTGTAAGTCTGGCGCATGAGCGTACATGCCCATACCCTGTACAGCCTTGAACGCTATACTGTACGGGAAACCATAGAAACTGGTTGATACTTGGTAGGTGTAACACACTGACCCACCCCACATACTTACACACACAAACACACCCAATAATTGTTGGAGAAACCCATCTTCAGTCCCTACCCGACCTAAAGGGTAAGACTTGTTTTAACAAACAGAATTTCGCTCGCCTTTCCAACCCGAAGATGATTTCTTCTCTGTAGAATATAGAGAAATAGCTGATTTTGCAATTGTTACGAAATTCTAATAATAGCGCAATAATTTCAATAAATGTCGCCAGTTGATAGTTCTAGGAATGACGAATAAGAGGTTGGAGAAGAACTGAGTAGAAAGAAAAAGGAAGAAGAAGAAGAAGAAGAAGAAGAAGAAGAAGAAGAAGAAGAAGAAGAAGATCGCGGAGAAGGCCTGAGTGACCCAAGTGAACGTCAGCAAAAACAGAGCAGAGAAGAGTCCGCATGCATTGCTAAATTAAAATGCTAGTGCTTTAAATGGTAAGCATTTTTAATTTGCAGTTGTTTCAAAACTCAAAAGAAGTTTAGTTCAGATGCCAAGATTCAAGTAGCAGATATGGTTTGGGATTTTAGAATCTTACTATTCTCCCGCAAAAGTTTCCAATTGGGTGTTTTTGTCTGTTGGGCTTGCTGGGCTTCTAGCGCGTCCACTACCATCGCTTCGTGGCGAGATGTCCCTGAGATTGCAGCACGCATTGAGTTATTCTAAGCCTTCTCAAATAAAAATAACCCTGATGCATTACATAGCAATCAGGCACAGTCAAATGTTCTGCATCCGCATAGAAGGCAACGCGCCTACTCACTAGCATGTGCTCCCGACACAGCACAGTTTGCAGCAGATCTAGATGAATATTTGTACAGAATGATCAACCAAGTAAGAATGGCCATAAAGGAATACCTATGAGGTAAATATGGGAATCACGCTAGTGAGAGACGTTTTACACTGCCTACACACAGCCTTCAAATGCGACAAATTTTAAAGATGTTTTATTTTTCTACTCTAGAACGCGTGCGATAATGGGGGTAGGATCCGTTATAAAAATGGTTAGGCTGAAACCGAAACTTATAATAATATTATATGCTAGTCATCTTCGGACTTCTGTATTTGACCAGCTTGTAGGAAGCTCAATATTCAACCAGTCCTAGATTTTGATGACGGACACAAGTGAGTCAAAATGTTACTCTGTTGCAGTCTGAGAGCTCAAAACACCACCAGGCTCAAGTGGCCATGGCCTAGCAGATGAAGATTGGCTACCAATTGACAATAGAGTAAAGCGTTATTACAACTGAAATTGCTTTGAATGCTTGATCAAACAAAAAAACCAGCAACAAATTGGTAAGATTCGCTAGAGCACCACACTTTTACACACAGTTGTCTATCGACTACATAGCAGTAATAGGCACCATTGCAACCCGTTAACGACTGCGAATCACGGGTGAATACTGTGTTACCCGTTCACTAAGTTCAAGTACTCATAGCCACAACTCGTTTTCACAAGCAATAACATGACATTCACAACACACACCAGCAACTTGATTTCAGCGCTGGAATCCCGAATGGACTATCCTTTGGCAAACAGGCCGGTTGGGCGTGAACGATTCGACGGATGCTGTTGACGATATCGTGCGGAAACTAGAGCGCTACCCACAGAAGAAGCACAATCCCCTCTTAGATCGGAAGGAATTTCACAGTTGTGACCAACGAGAACACCAGAGTATTGATCAGTACGTTTCAGCGCTTATTCGGATCGACGACAGATGCGCGTACGATGATAATTCCCTAGTCTGCAGATCGTGCTCAGGCCCAGCCGGATTTGGCGGGTATTTGAAAGAGACACACCTCCGCGATCGCTTGATTTGCGGATTGCGGGATCCTGAAATACAGCGCCACTTCCTGAAAGAGTGCTATGACGAGAGCTTGTCGTCCGACCGCGTAGTGCAAAGTTGCAACTCTCTGGAATCTTCGCAGTTCGACAGAGCTGGGCTAAACGGTTCCGAAGCAGCCCTACCTGATCAACACCTATCACGTCTTTCTTCCCACAAGAAGAGCAATCGACAAGCGTCACGATCGAAAACAGACCTACAAGAGTCTGTACAACAGACCTGTAATTTCTGCTGAACGGGAAGTCATCCGCACACACGTAGCAACAAAGCCCATGACAAGCTATGCGGGCTCTTTGGCAAAATAGGACACTTGGCGGTAGTCTGTAGATCTCGGACAGATGAGAAGACATCGCAAGAGAAAAAGGCCCCAGTGGGCTCACGCATTGGTCACTTGTCCGTCAGGCTGGCTGGAGCATCAAACAATGACTTTCACGTAAACATTGACGTGCAATTGGCCTGCAGCGTCTCCTTACCAGACAGTGGTGCAGACGTCGACGCCATGGGACCGACATGTTTAGATACCTTGGGTGTCCGTTTGCAAGAGCTCTCTCCAGAGCTTGAAGGCGTTCGCACAGTCGATGGCAGCGATTTGGTCTTGGCACCTTTACAGTTTCCTAAGCACTAAACTCTCGCAGCTGCAAGACGACAATTTATGTGTTTCGGAGATTAAACACACATTTTCTGAGCCGCTCCTCGTGCATAGAGCTCGGCCTTCTAGACAAAGATTGGCCATTTTCAAAATTTGTCGTTTGTGCACGGCGGGTAGAGCTGAAGTAAAGCGATTTCCATTCAGCAGACCCCACAGCATGACAACGTAGCCGTTGAAGTGCCGACTTCCAGCAACGTGGCTGAACTGAAAGGTAAAATTATGGAAGATTTTTCTCACGTTTTCGACGACCGGCCGCTTCGCACCATGATAGGACCTGCCATGCACATCAAGCTGATTGAAGACGCTGTGCCTTGCAAGTTCTTGAAAGCGAGAGCTGTTTCGTTTCCCTGGCGTGACTCTGTGAAGCGACAGCTAGATGAGATGATCGAGAACGGAGTAATCGAACAGGTCCCGGTCGGGAGGCATTCTCGTGGTGCCACCCAATGGTCGTAGTGCGGAAGACAAATCCGAACGAATCGCGCATCACAGTGGATTTAACGGCCTTAACAATTTTGTGAAGCGACCAGCGTACTCGTCAAGGGCTCCGCGAGAAGCAGTGATTCCATCAGGCATGAAGTTTTTTACGACGTTAGACTCTCGTCCCGGCTATTGTCAGGTGGCCTTGGACCAAACCAGCTCAAGCCTGACGACGTTTATGACACCGTGGGGTCCGTACCGTTTTCTGAGTAAAATCATGGGCTGGATTGCAGCGGGTGATGAGCACAACAGACCTGGCGACGAAGTGTTAGCTGGACTTGATAATATCGCCAAGATAGTCGAAGACGTTCACTCATGTAAAGCGGGTTCGCGAGGTCATGCAACGATGTGCTGACCATTACATTACTCTCCACAAGAAGAACTTCGTCTTTGCCGAATCTGTACTGCGGCTACAAGGTCTATCTGGACAGGTATATGATCGACACCCACCTCGTCAATGTAATTGCAAGCTTTCCCAAACTGCTAAATTGGACGGACGTTCGCTCATTTTGCGGGCTCGCACAATGATTTGAACCATTTTCGCCTTGCCTCGCCGATACTATCGAGCCCCTGCGGTCCCTGCTGGCAAAAGATGCGTGCTTCATTTGGGAACAGCCTCACCAGAATGCTTTCGAAAAGTTTATATAAAGCCGACCAGTCAAAGAGTGTGTTGTGGGATAGGTGACACTAAGGGCCTTAATGTTTTTCAGCACTGTTTCCATGGTTATCATGGCGCTTCAATGTGTGATGTGTCATAAGCTGCCAAGCGGTTGGCTTGTTTCGATATCTGCTTTGATCTTTCATTAAAATACATCTTTTTTGTATCCCCCTTGGTCGGGTAGTTTTGTGGCCTGGGAGAGGGAAATTTCGACTAGCTCGACGTGTCACGTTTATTTATGGTGCCGAAGCCCGGGACTGTGGCCGGTGGTGATATCATTGTGATTGGAAACGCTAATCAGTTAAGCCAAAGGGTGAACCATATTCGAGTGGGAGGAACCGTCGTTCAGCATTTTGTAAAGAATGTCGTCGTTGAAAATGGACAATTTTCTTCGCCCGTTGAGGGGCAAGGGTGACAATTGAGATGCTTTCTCAGGAAGGAAGTTCTTGGTGTTCGCTAATATCCAAGGGTGGAATTCTGAAGAGGAAACAATGAAGCGCTTTCCGTTATTTCTGGAAGGCGATGCCTTTCTTGTTTTACAAGCATGACAGCAGAGGATCAGAAATCGAAAGATAAAGTTAAGGAGAAGATGCGGAAAAGTTTCAGTGTTACAAAAGCGCAGGCAAACAGGTTGTTTGATTCCCGTACGCTCTGTCATGACAAGTCAGTTGACGCTCATGTGGCTGACCTGCAGCGGTTGGCGATGTTGGCTGGCCGTCCGTCTAAAGACGAAACAGATCCGATGATCATAGAGCAGCTCATTGCTGGCCTCCTCTGGCGACGTTGCACAGGAGCTGCGCATGGCATCAGCAGGGAAGGAACGGACCATTTCTGGTTGTCTGGAGTTGCTCCACAAGCTTCGAGATGCGCAGTCGGATCTGAGGTCAGCTCGTGTCGATGTGAGTGCGGCGGCCCCACGGTACAGCAGTGCTAATCGCAGTCCCAAGGTATGTTTCGAATGCAATGAACCGGGTCATGTTCAAAAAACATTGCCCCACCAAGTTGTCAGCGCCCCAAGACTCGACGCGCAGGACATTGATCAAAGCTCAGGATTCAAAGATCTGCTATTTTTGTTATAGGGAGGGGCACGTGAAGGCTGACTGTCTGGTGCACAAAACGTGGCTGTCTACGAGGGAAAAACCTGCAGCTACGAGTGAGTCTAGTGTTGTGGTAGCTGAATCAGTTAAAGATGCGTGTTTGTGCACTGTAACTGCTTGTGCTAAACCCACAGCTCTTCCTCGAATTTTCGTGGATGACAAACCCCTTGGAAGTTCCAATGAGACCACTTGGAGTTGAGCTCAGGCGATGATTAGACATTGGAGCAACACGCACACTAGTTTGTTCTTCTTTTTTACAATTTGCTGGCATTGAGTACAATACTGCGACTTCTTTTCCGGTACTTGCTCTTGATGGGTCGGCGTTAAATGTTGTCAGCTTGGTTGACATGGTAATGTGTCGTCGTGATGAAGGTCCCGTGCGTTGCGAGAAATTTCAGTGGTTGCATCAGTTGTGGAAAGCCTAGAGGTAGTGTTAGCCTCTGACCTTATTGGTACCGATATTGTTTCTGGAAGCAGGGGAGTAAAGCTGTCATATTCAGAGGACAGTACCTTACTTGGTGTCTATTTTGGCCACATGACATCTGACACCCAGTTGCCAGTTACTGTTTTGTGGGATTCAATTGCCAAGCGGTGGACACTCTTATTTGAATGTGCACATCAAAACTGAGCTACTCAGCTTTCAAGTTGTCAATTGCAAGTGGAAAGGACAGTCGTACGTACACATTATGACACGGATGGGGTTCGGACTAGTGATTGCACCGAAGTTCATGCAGATAATCATGCAGTGAGTGACACATGGTTTTGCTGGTGTTGGTAGCTATGTTGATGACATGCTAACCCCTAACTGTGATGTGGATGCTGTGAGAGCACAACTTTTGAAATACGGGTTGCCAATGAAGCCTTCTGCTCCACCGCTGAGTGCAAGAGTGTCAGGGTTACAGCTGCCAACTTCACCAGATGGAGTTGTACACTGGTCATGACGTGATGTGGACTTTGACTTACCAGAACGAACAACAAAGCGTGGAATTTTCCAGTTATATGGATGGCTAGCGGGCCATTGCCCAGTTTGTGCTTGGTTACAGCCAGCATGCAGTGCCTTAAAGCGCACAGTGTGCGCAGATGGAGATTGGGACGACCCTGTGTTAGAGTCAGTGGTTGCCATGTACAAGGAGCTGTCGCAAAAGGTGGAGTCAAATGACCCCCTTCATGGTATCTGGAAAGTACTTTCAAACAAAGATGGTGTGCATGTGGGCAGTATGGTGCAATGCTTCCAATCTTGCATATGGAGCAGCATTGGATGTCCATAGTGAGATCATGGAGGATGGCTGTTGGCTCAGGTCATCATCCAACAACAGGCACATCAATGTTGCTGAGTCAGAAGCCATCATAAAGGGGCTTTCATTGGCCATTACATGGAAGGCTAGGCACACCATATTCAGCTGATGACTGACAAAAGACTGTTGCCGCTTGGCTGAAACAGATAGTGAACAATGTGAAGTGTGTGAAGACAGGTGGTCTGAGTGAGACACTTGTGGAAAGACGACTTAAGATCTTCGAGGATCTCACTAGTTCAGCAGGTTTGGTGATTGAAATCCAGTGGGTTCCGTCACAGCAGGATGTAGCTGATTGTTTGACCTGAATCCCAGCAAAGTGGCTCAGTCAGCTGAAAGAATTCACAGATACTGATATTGTGGCCTTGTCTCTATGTGTCATCAGACCAGTCACCATCAGCCAAATTCATGAGGCTCAGTAGTGCTGCCCTGTAATTAAGTCATCAATTGCTGAATTGGAGGCCAGAGTGTCTGTTACCATTCCTCGGTTATCGAAAGTTTGTTACCAGCTGCACTTCCATGGACAGTTGTACTGGAGTGTTAAATTATCTGTGGAAGGCAAAGTTGGAGTTCCTGTTATTCCTGCCAAGCTTGTGCCTTGCATTGTGAATGCTGCTCATGCCAACACTAATCATTCCTCTTGGAAGGTCATGTATCATATGTTACGTTTGCATTGTTACTTTCCGGGCCTTGCTGCCACTTGCCAAGAGTATGTACATCAATTTCAACAATGCAATGCTGCTAGTCCACATTCAGGCCTATATGCAGGCTCTATGCAGCCAGATATCACTGGAAGCCCTTGGAGTCCGGTGTTTCTTGATACACTGGAGGTGGGAATTGACAAAAGTGGTCGCTTCCATTGTGTGTATTGACGCTTTCACTAAGTGGGTTGAGGTTATGCCACTTCATTGTCATGATGGCACATGCATTGTGGAAGCTTTTACAATGATCTGTTGTCAATGGGATCCACTTGAAGTTGTCTGCATTGATAATGGCTCAGAGTTTGTCAATGATATCATCTAATCACTGTTTAAGAAGTTTGGTGTCCCAAGTTCATTATGGTGCGGTGCATCACCCACGATCACAAGGGATGGTTGAAAGAATGAACCGTACACTGTTGACATTGATGCAGAAGACCTTGGAACACGCGACTGATTTGCGTTCAGAGCTTGATTTGCTGCTTTACTATTATCACATGCAATCTCATGCAGCAACTGGGATGTTTCCGTTTCAGGCAATGATGTCATGGACTCCGAAGAGCTTTTTGGTGGAGAAGCGTTCCAAGATGTCAATGAGTGCATGGTCAGACTTGTTGTCCTGCTGTGCAGCAATTATCTGTGATTTGATTGAAGCTGAGCTATTGTCCATGGATGCTGTGAGCTGTGATATATCAGTCAAGAACCTGTACTCTGTTGGTGATCGAGTCCTCTTGCGCCAATCACAGTGCCAGCAGAGATTAAAGCCTTCTAACGAGTGGGGTTGGGTGGTCAGCTAAATTATTAGGATGTCAATGGTTGTCATCCAACATTCATCTACTTGTCGTCAGGATAAAGTTGTCTACATTGATCTGCTCAGGCCTGGTGGGAGTGTGGTCAAACCGTCTTCCCTGATGGATGGTGGGGAGGTCAGCAACTCGTCAATTTCTCTGGATTTCTGTGGAGGGGCTTCTACTGTTGTGACAGGTCGCTCCAATTGAAGAGATCACACAACCCTATGCCGGCCAGCCCACTGTGTGGAGCAATGTTTTTCTATTCTTATTTTGTTAGTGTGTGTGTGTGTGTGTCACCTGAGGGAGAGGTGGTATGGAATAGGTGACACTAAGGGCCTTAATGTTTTTACAGCACTGTTTCCATGGTTATCATGGCGCTTCAATGTGTGATGTGTCATAAGCTGCCATGCGGTTGCTTTGTTTCGATATTTGCTTTGATCTTTCATTAAAGTACATCCTTTTTTGTATCCTCTCTGGTTGAGAGGTTTTGTGGCCTGGAAGAGGGAAATGTTTGACTAGCTCAAGGTGTCACATTATTAGCTAACAAGTGTTAGCGAACTTTGAGCCAGGCTTACTTCTTTGGTAAGAGACAGACACCACACAGTTGAAAGGTCTCAGCATGGCTTTGTGGCAATTGCGATCCTCCGGCAAGTGGCAACTCATTCAGTGTGGGTCTCAATATCTTACTGATACAGAGAGCAGATACTCCGCAACAGATGTGAAACTACTTGGTGTACATGGGTTGTGCATAAGACAAAGCTCTACCTGGCTGGAGCAGATATCGAGCTGATGGTAGACGACCACCCACTTATTTCCATTATCTATTTGAAAAAGTTGGGTGATCTGCCGTCTCCTCATATTTGTCAGCTAAAGGTAAAGCTTGCTTCTTATCGGATGACTGCAGTTTGGCAGCCAGGTATTTCTCATAAAATTGTTGACTGGTTTTCACACCACCCCGTCAACACACCAGAAATCGAAGATGTCAATGGTAGCGATGATGTTGCGACTTGTCAACGAATCACGCGTTTGACCAGCTGGCGAGACACTGACACAGGAGTGCAGATTCTTGAGGATGTTCTTTTCAGTCGAGTCCGAGCTGAAGCCGATCATGACCCAATATACACCAAGCTAGTTCAGACAATCCAAGATGGATTCCCAAAGCAAAAGAAATATTTGGATGATGACCTCCACCAATAGTGGAGCCTTCAAGATGACTTGACGGCTGGAGATGGTTTGGCTATGCTTGGAGCAAGAGTTGTCATACCAGCAGCCCTGAGACCAAGCGTCCAAAAGCAGCTGCACGCATCACATCAAGGTCGAGAACAAACGTTATGCAGTGCAAGGCAAGTGCTTTATTGGTCAAATTTTTCAAATGATGTGTGAATTCCTGTCAGGAATTGTAATGTTTGTACAAGTCGCCTGCCATATCAGCCCAGAGAGCCTATCATTATGGAAAGCCACCCAATATGTCCATTCAATGCCAGGTGATGAGAAAGCGGTGCTAGAGAAAGGGCTGAAGTTTCCGCCTGCCCCAAGGCAGATTCCGAGGCTTGAAATAATGACTTGAGTGGAGGTAGCACTGCAAAGAAGCAGAGTGAAGGAAGAAGAATTGGAGCAGGTTAGAGCGTCAGTGGCAAGCACTGAGAGGAGAGCGAAGATTCCTAAATTGAATATAACCCTTGCTGAGCGTTCAGCGTCGGAATCACTCGGAAACGATGAGGATATTGTGATTCTGGAAGCAGATAAAGGTAACGCTACGTTTATTATGGATAAGGAGATTTATGACAATAACACACTGGAAATACTTAGAACGAAACCATTTTCTTTATTGGTGAGGAATCCAACGGCCAAAGCGACTACGTGAGTGAATGAAGAATTGAAAAAAAAAAACATGGTAAAAGAGCAGTTACTTGACAAGGATATACTGAATAATTTAAGAGTTTCCATACAAAGAGTCCGACCTCCCATGTGTTAATGGAACTTTTGGCCAGGCTAAACTTCATAAGGATGGATTTCCGTTACAGCCCATTGTTTCTATGGTTGGTTCTTGTACGTATGACATTGCAAAACTAGTGGCTAGACAGCTTAGACTGTATGTATATATATATATATGAAAGATCTAGTTGTTATGAACCATTGAGCCACTCTCTTGTGTGTGCTTTTTGTATGTTACCAATGTCCAAACTGTTTATATATATTTATATATATTTATATATATATAGAGAGAGAGAGACAGACAGACAGACAGACAGATGGACAGACAGACAGAGACAAAGCCAAGAGAGACAGAGAGCAAGAGAGAGAGGCAGAGAGAGAGAGAGAGAGAGAGAGAGAGAGAGAGAGAGAGAGAGAGAGAGAGAGAGAGAGAGAGA
>JAOWAW010149183.1:0-10245 GCA_028565695.1 Nicola tetela | reverse complement strand
CTACTAGTACTGGCGGTCGCCACTATGAACCTGCTAATTGTAGAAGGAGAAAGAACTAGAAATCTCTTCCCAGACCCGGTGGCCCGTGCGTATAGCCAAGCCGCAAACAGCAGCAATAGTCAATGGAGAATACCCAGACCCTACATCACCCTACTGGACCCTACGTGGACCTCAGGTTCACCTGCTGTTACTGTTGCTTCAGCGAACTCAGCAAACATCAGCTTTAACGTCTATCGATGGGTAAAAATACTTAGTGTGAGAGTGACGACGGCGTATGTCAACTGAGCAGGCGGTGTCCGAATGAGAGAGAGTACGTAAGCTAAGCAGGCGGTCTCCGAATAGAGTGTATTTAAGCTGAGTAGGCGGTCTCCGAATGAGAAAGTGTATGTAAGCTGAGCAGACGGTCTCCGAATGAGAGAGTGTATGTAAGCTGAGCAGACGGTCTCCGAATGAGAGAGTGTATGTAAGCTGAGCAGGCGCCTATCTGATTCCTCACGGCAAAAACATATCTGACACGCTGAATTGGGTAGCGCTTTGTTGGGGTGCGCTCCACTGAGTTGCTCTTCGTCGGGCCTATATTGACACGCTGAATAGGGGAGTGCTGAATTGAGGAGCGCTCTGTTAGGGTGCGCTCCATTGAGATGCCGTCCGTTGGGCTTAATGCTGTGCCAAATTGAGTCACGCACTCTGTTGGGTCAGGTGGCTATTGAGATGCCGTCCGTTGGGCTTAATGCTGTGCCAAATTGAGTCACGCACTCTGTTGGGCAGGGCGGCCATTGAGATGCCCTCCATTGAGCTGCGCTGAAGTGGGACGCGCTCTGTTGAGCGGCGCTTAAGTAGAGGACAACCGATGACTGTGACATCGGCGCAGGTTGTCCCGCACTTGAGCGCGGCTCAACATAGCGCAGACCCATTTTAGCACATCCGCGCACACAATTTGATAGGGTTAGGGTTAACTAATCCTAACTCTAACCGGGTACCCTTACCCTAACCCTAACCCTAACCCTAATCCTAACCCAAACCCTACCCTAACCTTACCCCTCACTGAGATACGCTCCACTGGGCCGTGCTGAAATGGGTCTGCGCTGTGTTGAGCCACGCTCAAGTGGGGCATACATCGGCGCAGCCCCGACTTTGTATCCTCCGGCTGCTTGAGGTAATATTTAGAATATTTGTACTGAAAGTTGCATCTGCCATGCTGGGTATTTTACCTCTCATCCCGACTAAACTGCATCTGATCTTCCTGATCGTGAAATTTTCAGAGCTTCGGTGGGCACTTGATGACAAAAAAAAGCCAGTGTTACAAATTCTGAAAGGGAACTGTTTCTACTTAGTATAGAGGAGTCCTACACTTCCTAAAAAATGACTAAGGGACAATCTCAGCTCACCAGTCGAATAATGCTTTTAAACAAGACGCTTCGCCCGTCTTGTTGCTGAACAAGACCGGCGAAACGTCATGCTTAAGAAAACCTTGTCCGACTGTTCATTGAGCTGGGATTGTTCTAAGCAACAAGTACCCTGCCAAATCTTTGAAAGCGTAAGGGTAAATAAGTACTAACGATTATGTAGGAACGCATACAGAAAATGAGAGTGGGTCAACTTAAAAAGAGAACAAAAGACAGTGTGAAAAGGTTGAAGAGGTAGAACTTAACTGGTATCTATTCACCTTGAACAGCACTAGCGACAAGGCGGACCTGCGACCAGTCGAGACACCACTGAGAGAAAGAGAGAGAGAGAGAGACAGACAGACAGACGGACAGACAGACAGACAGACAGACAGACAGACAGACAGACAGACAGAAAGGGAGAGAGAGAGAGAAACAGAGAGAGAGAGAGAGAGAGAGAGAGAGAGAAGAGAGAGAGAGAGAGAGAGAGAGAGAGAGAGAGAAAGAGAGAGGGAGAGAGAGAGTCAGAGAGAGAGGGAGGGAGAGAGAAACAGAGAAAAAGAGAGAGAGAGAAAGCTGTTCCAGCTAGCTGTTCAATACCGGGTGTAAGCTTGTCCTTTTCGTAAACGATGAGCTCGTTGAGTCGCCGAAGTACAGTATCCACTTTATGGTGATCCAGCTTCCTTCTGGCTTCGTCATGATCATGCACACGTCTCCTCAGGCTTACAAATAATTTCTCTCGTGCAATAGCGTAATATACTGCTGGGCGTCAGAGAAATGAGTCATGACGATTGACCACGCGAACGCGTACCCGACCCCAGCGATAATTGAAAAACGCTAGGGTGTGCCCGTTGAGGAATTAATTCCATCGAATCCTCGAGCGCGCTTAATGTTTCGCCTATCACTGTACTGGCCTATTGTGATTACCTGGCATGGTGGTATTTGTGTCTTCCTTACTCCGAGGCTGTCGTTCTTGAGACCAGGGTACGGATGGCCACTTTACTTTGTACTGCTTCACGCCTTCAAATATAATTTTCGGACATTCGCTTTAGTGTAAGCTTACATCGGTCTCCAATAAGTCTATCGTATGTCTTAGTAGCTAAGAGTAATTAGTTACGTTTGGGGCGGAAAGCATGAGCTGGTAACAGAACGAGTTCACACTTTGCAAATGACTTCCCTTTACTGAACTTGAGGCCAAAGCCTCAATATGTAGCAAATGAATTTTTGATTGGGTTGAATTCGAAGCTACATTCGAAAAGAAGCAAACCTTAGGCGGCTGGAGCACTTTGCCAGACGACTAATTTTATACTTTACCCTCGCGTTGTCTGCGGTACATTAGACCATCCAATTTACGGAATGTGCTAATACGTATACAGCGCACCTCCACAGAGAGTGCATACAGCTTTACACCGTATATACAGCATACTGTACAATATACGATGCTCAGTATACTGTATACAGGATTCTGTGTGCTGTTAATAACTAGCTACAGAACTCTGCTTTATTACAGTAAGCATTTACTGGAGATTGCCCTATACACCGGATAATGTATATGATATAGGTTTCGAAAGACAGTCGACCTTGTGCGCAGTAAGACAGAAAGAGAGAGAGCGAAACAGAGAATGAGAAAGAAAGAGTTGGGAAATTAAAGACAGCAAGAGTGTGCTTGCTGCCAGAGAATAGAGAAAGGGAGAAAGATAAAATAAAGAAAACGGAGTGAGAGAGAGACACTCGGAGCGTGAATGGAGAGGACGTGAGCGCGTCTGGCTGAGACTGTACGTGTAGATTTTCAATGCCCAATAATTTATGGTGACGTCATTAGACGATTGCAACAGTTATAATGGTTCATCGGCTAACGGTATATCTTTTCATTTTTTATTATTGCCTCTTTTTCCTTCTTGCTCCTCGTACGAGGGATGATTAGTTCATGGTGTTATTCCAATCTGATTAATTTTTATTCTTATACGTAACATAAAGAGGATTTCCCAACACACTAGGTTACAAGAAACTTTTTGAGTATAGTGAGCAACTTAGCCTTAAGAAGCACAAAATCAATTGAAAGGCAAACATCTATCTATTGACGGTCTGCTGAGCATAATCTGGTGCGCTTTGACAGCCTATTTTCACAGTTCCAAAAGAAACATACATACCATCGGGAACTAATCTCTCCGAATCCTGCAACTGTACGGTCCAAAGTACTTTTTGTTTGAGAAAGAAAAATGCAAATTGCTTGGGGTTGCTAGGTGGGGCTCGTTGCGCATTAATTAGGCAACTGATGATTTCGCAACTTGCAAAAGGGCTTAAACATAATACACAACTTAAGAGTTTCTGCACTTGTTTGGCAACGGTCTGGACAGCATTACTGTATGTACTTTAGCTGATGAATTGAAACACAACACACTGCGAGTGAATCTCGCGGAGAGCAGTTATGGAGAGGACAGCCAGAAATATCTGCAATGTCAGCTTAAACACATTGGCCGCCTCATTGAGCAGTTATGTAGAGAAAGTGAAAAGTTTATTAAGACAAAGCGTTCAGAGAGAAGCCGTCCAGAAATGATTCGCAATATGTAGTGTGTAGTGTGTGCATTTTAGGAAAGTGCAACCGCAGAAAATGAACTACATGTAGATGTGTATTTCAGAGACGGAAACACTGAGAGACTGAGGGAGAAAACGAGAAGAAAAAGAGAGAGAAGTTGAGAATAAAAGAGACTTTATCTACAATTCATGTTAGACTGTGTTGTTGCCATGGATATGTGGGTGGAATAGTGTATGGACATTTTGTTGTTGTTGATGGTTTGTGGCTTTGTTTTGCTTTCACTCTCATTCTAGTTCGCCTATAGGAAATACACATATGTACTACAGTGTAGCTAGGACATGGCAGAAAGATTGTCTTCATAGTCTATGAGGTATTTTTCTTTTTGCGTGCAAAGTGTATGTGCGTGATGCCCTGGCAGTAGGCTGTGAAGTACAGTATGTGTGCGTGCATGCGTGCGTGTGTGTGTGTTTGTGTGTGCGTGTGACTGTGTGTGTGTGTGTGTGTGTGTGTGTGTGTGTGTGTGTGTGTGTGTGTGTGCGCGTCAATTCGAAAAGAAAGGTGTAAGCAACAGAGCCCATAACACACGCAAAAAGACAAGAATTAAGCGAAATGAAAATTGCAGCAGCAGCAATTGGCCCATTCATCAGTCGATCACTGCCAGTCTGTACAGAAACCGAAGTGGAGAGAGATAACAAAAAACCTACAACACTAATACAAGACTAAGCCCAGCCTGTTTGGGAATCTAATCGAGACAGAAGGGCTCTAAGACGTGTGTGTGTGTGTGTGTGTGTGTGTGTGTGTGTGTGTGTGTGTGTGTTAGGATATCACGATGATGGCTGGTGGATGTAGCTGTTTGATCACATAAACTTAACAGTTCCCAGCCGTAGACGGCTGATACAAGATGAGCTGAAAACAGCCAGGCATTCTTGGACGCCACACTGTGAAAGGCTTAGAAAATAATACAAATGGGTCCCCGCACAATGTTTGACATGAAGGAAAAGTTTTCTTTGAGCTCCGAACATTTCCCTTTCAGTAAAGATAGATTTGAGTTCTGTGTGTTCTGTCAATAACTCCAAATCTCGGATCTGGTTCGTGCGAGTTAAGGGGCGACACCAACCTTAATTCCTTTCTCTTGTGAATCTTCACTGTCCATCTGCATACATGACACGACTTTGGCATTTGCTTCTGGCTCATTTCTCAATCGCAAACAAAGACACATGCATAGCTGAGGTGATTGTTTCATCAACCTAGTTCTAAAAATTGTGAACGTAACTTGTATGCTGGGATTTCCTCTTCATGTCATGACTACCCAGTCAGGATCTCTCAAGTCTTTCCATAAGCTGGTTTGTTTACCAGCTCTTATTTGAGCAATGCTGGCTATCGTCAATAGTTCACTGTTACATGGCAGCCGACTCAGAACTGGCCAGCATGATTCTCATGCATTTGTTAAAACCAATATGCTCTGAAACTCGGCCATACACAGCAAACATGTCCGAATAGTGTGCAGCAATAATGTTGGATATATTACTAATATCATACAAAAACAGGAGTGCCTGAATATGACATTCTAATATTAATAATTTAGTTACACCGGACTTTACGCTGTTTCTCAGGCGGTAAAGATCCTGTAATAAAACAATTTCTATTGCAATGAATATCCACTTAAGAAAGTTTCCAGGTACATAGAACTGATTGATATAGGAAAAGAAAATGCTAAGAATAGCAGAAAGATGGCAAAAGAGTTAAGTTTTAACAGGAAATTAATTTGTACCAAGACGGTGAAAACAGAAGACAGAAGAAACAACAAAGACACCCAGGTTGAGCTACTCTCTGTGGCTAATCATGAGAACAAAAGAGTTAACTTGAAACTGCACAAAGATTGCAATTATTCTAACACTTGAGAGTGTGCAAGCAACCTCACCATCCATGCTCACTATACATCGATAAGTGTTTTACTGAGCCATTTTCTGAATAAAACACCCTGTCAGATAGGGAAGAAAGTGGGAGTTTGTTAAGGCAAGGAAACTCGTTAAGAAAGAGAATATGCTATGAGAAAACGATGTAGTAATCAGTAGTATCATCTGTGCAAATCAGGGACTTGCCAATCCTTTTCAAGAGAAGAGTATCATGGAATGGGAAAACGCTGAGCATACTGCTTCAAGGCCAGGAGCACCTGTGAAATTGTCAGACGTTGTGCAGGCTCAAATGACAGCATACTTCAAACCAAGGCTTGTAATTCTGTTGAGACATGCTGAGCAGCGGCTTGGTTTGCAGCTGAATGAGGTATGGCAATATCTGGAACCTCAGCCATCACATAGCCTTGCTGGTCAATCCCTGCAGACAAAAAGTATAATATGAGAAAAAATAACTTCAATACACACGTCTATAGAGCCCTGTTATACAGTCACCACCTATTAGCAATCACAGCCATATAGGCAACCACAGCACAATGTTTCTTGTTTCAAACTACCCAGTGACCCTATCAGCAGTCCCCATGGGCTGCATGTACTTAGATTGGGCAACACTCGCTACTCAGAGGACGACAGGCCAAAATCGCAAGTTCTTTTGCCAAAAGATAGATGGATACAGGAGTGTAATAAAAGCAATTATGAAAATTAGACAAAGACCATCATGAGCAGACCAACCTTCAAAAGGTGACCGTCCAGTGGCCAGTTCATGCATGAGCACACCTAGCTCCCAAACCAACTGTTTGCTGTAGTCGACAAACATACCATGTTGTGAACCTGAAAGAACACAGCCTAACACGTTTTCACACCAAGCATGATCTGTACTATGAATATTGCTTTGGCTACAGATTACACAGTTTTTAATTAATCTACAGGTCAATTATGGACTCATTTGTGACAGGTATTCAATTCTAATTCACTGAGATTTTCATGTACATTATACGCACCGACACATTAATTACCCACCACTGAGTTTATTATACCCACCAACACATTAATTACCCACCACTGAATACATTTTGCTCACCAACACATTAACTACCCACCACTGAGCACATGTGTAACCCTAGGTTATCTGGAGAGTACTTTATTGGTTACCACGACACTAAGTCTTGCTGTAGAACAGCATAGAAAGTCAGGCATGTAGCAAAATACAATAATTCTCATAGAAGACATTCTCACCTGAAGCAGCTGAAACCCTGAGAACTTCGGGGGCAAGATGTGCAGGATTTCCTCCGCATGACATGCCTGGACAGTAGGGTATTTTAAGCTCAGCTGTCTGAGTTTGAATGGCGAGCCCAAAATCACAGACTTTAAGTTTGCCATCACAGTCCACCAGCACATTGTTAAGCTTCATATCTCAATGAACTACTTGATGAAGTGGGAGGAAGTTGGCTGCTTCTGCCAGTTGTCTGCCCCAATGCAGAAACACCTCAAACTGGAGAAAGTGTGAGAACATACGCACATCTATGTTTGTATATATACACGTAAGAGAGTATATGTATGTAGGAGAGAATAAATAAATAAATGAACAAATATGTGGGTATATTTTCACACATATACTGTCTCTATGCAGCCACTCTGTGAATCTGAGCTTTCTTCTAGAACAGTATGTTGATTTTATAAGGATATACAATTTAATTGGTTGATGAACATCATGGTACTTCATGCATGGGAACATGCTGTTACAGACTTCCGACGCTATAAGGCTTGACCTTTTTAATTCATTCTTTCTCCTGCATGGGAAATGGCAAGAGTAGCTCAGGCGAGTGAAAAGTTATCAAACCAGAAAATGTCACAAAACAAACAACCTTGATCTGGTACGGGGCTCAGATAATTCACAAATCATTGTTTCTCACAAACTAACAGTGATCATGAAGTTCACTCATCACATACATCTGCACACTTTTGAGTACCATTTGTCATGACATACCGTCAGGCTCCCACTGTTTCTGAACTGCTTGCTCCAAGTGTCCAGGTGTTCTGGCAAATAGTCCATCACGAGGAACAAGGACAAGATGTGGGCACTGTCTCGCAGAGCATCAAAACATTCCAATCCCGGAAGTGTCTCACCCATGCCATTGTAGAAGAATGCCAGAAGGTGAACAATGTTCTCATGGAATGGGAGAGTAGCCAGGATCTTGTACTCATTCTGAAATTGTTGGCGAACCTAAAGGACAGGTAGATAAAAAAAAAATACAGTGTAATTAAGCACACACATTGGTGAACTACCAGTAGTACGTTAGCACTTAGAGAAGACTTGCCTGTGTGGCAGTAGATAAATGAAAGATGTTGAACATTGCCTTCAAAGCATACTCCTTTGTTTGATCAAGAATGCGCGGCTTTTGACAGGTGGCCAGAGAAATAACTCCTTCACAGCCATGTGCTATGAGCCGTTTGATGTCAAAATCTCTCAACTGCAAAAAAAATAATTTATGTCTTTGCTGAGTTGGAAATTTATCTAGTCCAGGATAAATGCATTTAGATTAGAGTAGAGTGTATAGAAGTGCACAGAAATACTCGTACTCCACTACATCTTGTGGAAAGGTAAAATAGTACAATTCATGCATGTGCCTTGCATAAGTAATGATCTTCTAGCTAACAAACTGTTCACAGATGACATTGGGTAAATGCTCTCATTGCAAAATCATCCCATTCATATGGAGATCGAATTGCCAGTCTCCCCACAAGAAGCCAAGTTCAATTTCAGGTTTGTCTTATCGATGTGGTAAACTGAACAAAATATGTTTATGCACATGAGTACTGGTACTTTGACTTGCGCATGAACATCTGCAATACCTCAGCATGCATTTCAGTCAAAGCTAGTAGCATTCCTATAAGAACTTGTTAGCAAAGTGCTACCACGGACAGCAAATGATCCAATGTTTTATATGTGGCTGCACGCATTAAAATCTCACTTATAGTTGCAATGAACACGTACAGCCTTTGTTTAGTCTATGTCTCCAGGGATATCAGTCATTTTTTGACACCTCTGATCAATATCTATTAACATATGAGAAGCATTTATGATCATAAAGCTGATTTATAGCACACTGTTTCCTAAGTGTAAAAGTTATTGCAGTTGCATATTTGTATCTTGCAAGGAAAGAGAGTGTAGATTTCTTGCATGTGGCTCTCTGCAAGCTGAGCACGCATTTCGTAAAACCTTGCTCTGGCGCTTTCGGTCATTGCCGCAGGTGACAATGACATGGTCTGTAGTAACAACCATGCAGGACATAGGTGACAATGACATGGTCTGTAGTAATAACCATGTAGAACACAGGTGATTAATGCAACCGTGCTACAATTATCTGTCAATACAGTTGTATGCCTACATTAGCTATAACCGCTTCTAAAAATTTTTTCTGTTCTATCATGGTCGAGACATATGGTATCTGATACTATTTGCATAAAAGTTCGATCCGCTGATGAATGCATAGTTACCTGTATGCTGCAGTAAAATAATGAAGGGAAAAAGCTTTCTCACGTTCTAATGGCAGACTGGACTATGAAAAAGGGATTGGGTGTGGTCGCCCCTCGGTGAGATTGTCGAAGTTGGCACAACATTCACCAACCTGTTGCTTTGGTACGCTTTCGCGTTACCATGGAAAATACAATGAACGTTAACTCAAACGCGCACGAACGCCCGAGGCTATAAAAAAACTAAGCCTTCTGGAACGCCTGCAATGTCCGAAAGGAAGACAATTGGAGATAAGAGGGTTTTGAAATAATCATTAATCAGTGATAACAATACTCTGTGATGTTATTATTAGTAACCTAATTACATGTATAGTTTTACGACATTGCTAGTGAGACGCCATTTGTCTGGCGCCATTTTCCTCCTACATTGCCATGTGCGATTATTTTTTGATACATTCGGCAATCTTGTCTTTCGTTTCAGAATGTGTCAAGTCTAGTGCGAGGCTGTAGTTGGATTTGATTTCAATAAATTTAAAGTGCAGGTCGAGTTGTTGCCAGAGAGGGCTGGGAATTTTCTTTTGTGAATTCAAAGTGGACGTTCGATTACAGCTTGGTGCTGAAACTCACTGGATCGCCAGGATCGCCGGGAGGTCGAAGTCGTCAGCCTGTGTGGCATGTGGTACCGGAACTATATTGTAGCTCAAACTGTGACGTGCTTGCAAGTGATTACGTTGTTGCGATCATTCGTTGTTTCCGTATTGTTGCGAATTGAACCTGTCAAAACCGCGCGACGTCATCCATGCGGGCGGATGCCTTTGTGAGGCCGCTTCGTGATTCGCGCGATAATGTTGAAGTTTTTTGGTCGAAGTTTTTGGTATTGACCAGAATACAAAAATGGGAGAACGACGATGTGAAAATGGCTAATATTCCGTTGTTT
>JAOWAW010149182.1:6438-20967 GCA_028565695.1 Nicola tetela | reverse complement strand
GAATGTCAAAGACCTCTGTTTGGCCGTCACCAAGTGTTGGGAGGAATGTTCCTTGGAGGACATGTGCTCGGTTTGACACTGCTTGTACTCTTCTTTCAAGGGCGTTCTAGAGTCAAGCGGTGACAACACCTATAGACGGCACACCGGAAGCTGCATCGCCCACCATGCGTCACTCAAGACTGGCGACTTGCACGATCGCGATTGCCCACGCCGGTTAGTGAAACATGCAATCAAGGCACGCGACAAGCTCAGCGTGGTAATCGACGGGGCGGTTCGGCGGAACTGCAGGACGGCGACACCACTTCTGCCAGCTCAGACGATGATGTCGATAGTTGATTTAATAACTTTCTTTCATTATGCTACGCGATTTTAATCCTATCTTTCTTGTAAGAGAGTTTACCAAGCCCTATTCTTCATAAAATACTCTAGAATGATAAGCGCCAATTTTGGTAAGTCGGAGGTAGTAGTTAAGCGAATTTTTTTTTGGCACAACCAGATACAAAGCTTACCACAAGTACTTTAGTCTCAATCTAATGTGGACTGTATGGTAATATTTAGACAGCGTGTTTGCCGAGTCTTGTCCATCTATTATTTCTGCATACCACCGGTAGTCGGCTTCACTGGACGTTTTCGCTGTTTTCTGTTTTTGAAGCTGATTGGACACCGTGCTCAGGTAAATTGTATAAGTTAGAAGGAAAACTGGAAAAGTTTGTGGACGCAGTCAACCAGTGCAAAGTCCAGGGAGGCAGGCTGGCGAGCCCACATGTGGAAGACGATCATCGATGCCTCATCAAGCTGACACAATCGCAATCCAGTGCAGCCTGGATCGGTATCCGTGGAAAAGACTTGGACGAGGCAAAAGACCCCGGTTATTTCTATGAAGGGACCGACATGCGTCTGGGCACATCTGACTTAAAGAAATGGTGCGAACAGCCACCCGGTGACGGCTTCCAGAAGTGTGTGACTTTCAGTAACAAGCCTTCGTGTGCAGGCTGGAAAGCTAGCAACTGTGAAATCGCATATCCGTTTGTGTGCGAGAAGCCGGGTAAGAATTACATCTGTATTTGTCTGCCAGTGTATTTTGTAAATCTCTTTCTGTGTTGAGCACAGTTTGATGTGAATTATTGGCAGTAAACAACTGCACTGGTAGTGTAATTGGCTCAGACTTCCGAGATTAAGTTTGGGCTCTTTCTGGCTGTCTTTACTTCTTCAACTTTAGGCTGCGTTCACACTAAAACGATAGGAAACTGAACGAAAACTCTCCTATCATTTCCTTTCCAGAATGCAGATTAACCATTTACATCAAAAGCGTTTAAACTAGCACTTTTTCCCGCTCGCTCGAGGCCTTCAGACAAAATTAAAACAGCTCAAAATTGAAATTTATTGGAACATACAATAGATTTTACTATGTACTAAATAGTAAGGGGGAATTCTACGAACGTTGAGCCTAAAAGGTTAAATTAATGCTTTCCGCTCTTGTTCTCACCCGTTATGGCTTACACCGTCACTTCTTACCATTCCTTCCTCCGATACATCCCCGCCCCCAGAAAATTGCTAAAAATTGAACTTTGGAATATCTTCCTTTTCCTTCTTCCATTGATTTGTTTGGTACCTTAAGCAACATTTGCAAAAAATCAAGGCAATATGAACAAAAGCGACCTTGCTGGAAAGGTTCAAAGTTGATCTTGCAGATGAAAAAACACCCTAAAGATGCAGCACGACTGCCACATGTACACTTGACTCCTGTATTGCCTTTTGCTGCAGAACCCAGCATCGTTGGCCTTAACTTTTATAGCTATGAGAACTCAAAATGACCATGTGCCTTCTCCTATGATATCGATGGATGCAGAGATCGAGAAACGGGGAAAGGAAGTTAATTGCCGTCGTCAGGCCCGTAGGGGCTGATAAGGGCTCCAAAGGCGATTAATTCGTGTCCGTGCGTGTGTGTGTCCGTCAGGCTGCAACCGTTGCTAGCCAGCGCGCTGTAATCGCGTCTTTTTTTCCCGATCAAAATGTATGGTAGGAAGGCGTACATATTTCAACCGAGCCATGCAGGGCCTGCGACGGCTTCATGCGCACGCCACTTGTATAGGAAGATGGGAAACAAGAGGAAGGATCGTGTTGGTCGCCGTGTGGGCAAGAAAATATTTCATGGGAACCAGTTTGTATCAGTTGCCCGCGTGCCTGAGTCGAGCGATAGCGAAAGCGAAGAGAACGGCTCTGACTCTGCGTCGCCATCCAGTGTGAGTGCTTCAGAGAGAAGGAGGCTCACCGGCTGACATCCCGTCATGGATTTTCTGTTCTTCGGACAGCTCTGACGAAGAAGAAGGTAAGCCCTTTAACCCAGATAGTGGCAGTACAGTATTGAGGAAGTAGAAGAGTTTCAAGCTTGCCAAACCACCTCATCGTTCGGAAGCCTCCTGGTGAAGCCTAGAGGAACTGCACTGAGAAGGTCTTTTCCGCAGTTAGTGTTTGAAGAAACGAAACTGCTAGTCTGGTGAGGTGACAATCCACGAGACTGCCAGAGAGGGCTTAGCGACTTTCATCAAGGCAGAGTGCAGCAACTGCTCTGGTGGAGGGGAAGTGTTTGCTCTTCCACGTCTTGCCGCAGCCTCGGCGGTTCGCAAACCTGAATCTCCGAGGTCCGGTCTACACGCGAACGGTGGACTCTTTGTCACTCGTGGATTACGATCATTTTCGCAAAGAAATCTTTCCCGTTTAGCCCTATTGTCTACTCGAAGATCTACCGGTGAAATAGCTAGTTGCACAGTCAACGGAAACTTTTGAAAACGTTGGCCAAGGTGTAAACCTTTGTTTAAACTCGCTGACGAAAACGCTGCTCTGGCTTTGTGTGGACTGGCAAAGTAAAGGGATTTGTTCTCCGGATATCGATTTTGGAGCGTGATCAGCGTGGTCACGGCAACAGAAAATGACGCGGGTTTTGATCGTCCGGTCACAGTGCATCCTTCGATGCAGCCTCAAGGAAAGGCTCGAAGCGGCCTTAAGGAAAGACTAGGTAGGGCGCTTGTAGTGGAGAGGGTTTGCATATCGTATTTACGATAACTGTATTATCGTTTCACGTGATTGGCTTTCGTTGAGTGAGTTGTACGTTTGCACATCGGGCGAGATATGAATGATGTCGCCGTGGGGATTTCCATAAATACAAAAATAAAATGGCAACTGAAATGGCCATGAGTGGCGTGCTTGAGGCCCCTGGGTCGTTCTAGATTTGCTTTCTTCTTCTGGCTTTTGGTTTCTTGCGTACCTGGGAAGATGACGGATTACACTTTGAAAGCCTTGGAGGCGTACGCCCTGGATCCTTCCGATTCAGATGTTGAAGATTTGTTTTGTCAAATGTACATCGAACGCGATGAGGAGAGAGCAGAGGCCGTCAAGAGACGGAGGGCAAACAGGTTTTCGTTGAAAGACATCTTTCCACAAGAATGCAGAAAGCTTTTTAGATTGGATAAATTAGATTTGGATCTTTTGAAAACATCTTTGTGCATACAAGACACGTACAGGTCTCCCTCTCGAACAGTCAGGTCAGGAATGGAAGGGTTGTGTATACTGTTGAAAAGCCTGTCCTATCCAAATATGCATGCTGATCTGGAAAGTTTATTCGGAAGAGGGAGATCAGAGTTGAGTGCTATTCTCAATATCATGTCGGAAGTGATCTATCACGAGTTGAGTCGACTTCGGACTGATCTCGGTGAAGAGCCACACTTCAATCCTCATCCACAAAAGTTCATGAAAAAAGTTCATTCCAAACAAACCTTCCAAAGCTGGAATCCGCAACGGGGACAGGAACACGGCAAGACTCCATGACGAGACAGTAAGACAAAGCAAACGGCAATTGACAACTGACAGTGACAAGTGGCAAATCGGCTATCGTTTCGTCAAAATTTAATGATAAACAGCCCCATGTAACGTTGAAACGATATCCCGTATCGTAAAAACAATATGACTGGGCGCGAGTACAAACTAGCGTAAGTACGATATGCAAACCCTCCCTAGCATGCTGGCAGGTCGTTTTATTTTATTTACTTTTTTTGGAGGGGGGAGGGGGGGGGGGCTTGGTGTGCTTGATCATTGTAATCGCATCGCCATGAACGTTGTACTGGTATGCATAGGTGAAGTGTCGAACAGTTCGGACTTGTAAGCAGTGTCGTGACGTGACAGATCTGTTATTTTGTTGTCAGTTTTCAGCTCCAGCACTTTGCTATATTTTAGTTTCAGTTTCAGAGCATGCCCGAGCATGCCTGCTGGAAATGCCACCATTTTGTCTTTTCTTTTTCTTTGTGCCACATGGGTGCCATTTAGTGCTACATGGGTACCATTTTGTGCCACATGGGTGCCATTTAGTGCTACTTCTAAAAAGTCGATATTCTGAAGTCTTTCCTGATCCTAAGTTGTGAGTTGACAAGATGTGCAGTGTACAAGTGTCAGTGTATGTGTTTGTATTGCGGCTCGGCAACCGGTCGCGTTGCTACAACCATGGTGAATTCACGGCGTTGAACCGGCAGTTGATCAGGAGACAGGTTATAATTAGGTAGCTCAATAACATTATTCTCCTGGGTTTTGGCTTCCGAACTAGGAATTGGCGGGATTTGTGCTTGGTTTGAAAAAGGCACATTAACAAACCGAGCGTCTTGGTTAACGCCCTAAGAAGTGGCATGGCCATCTACTGAATCTCGATTTTAACTTTCTCTCAAGGTCAGTCTCCTGTGCATCTTCATGGTTTTTGGGAGGACCCTCGCAGCTGGACACAGAGTGCGCGTTAAATTATACACAGCCGGAACCATCTGTGTTTAGACGCTAGCCCAGTGGCCACGTTCTTCGTGTAGACACTCTGAAAAGGTACCCCCGGAAACGATCCCGCACCAAGTTTCGGAAATTCTAAGTTGTCACAGAAACCACCCTTGGTTGTACTTCTTCGTGACCCTTTGCCTTGACTTACTTTTGCAAGCCAGATCCCTGTTTGGTTAAGTACAGTAAAACGCTGCTTTTGAATGGCTGACCACCGCCCAACTGTTATGTTGTCCAAATGGAACAGTGTGAGTATTTCTAAGCCCAAAATCTATTTCACACTCTACTACATGTACAAGTTAACTGATTAACCGTCTTCGTGCTAGACTGGACTCTGTTCACTGCTCACATGTTTGGGCTTTAATTTTAGGTGACATTGACTCTTCTGCCTGGGATATATCCGCCATTTTCATCATGTGCCACTTTCCTAGCCTGTAGATTTACATGTCCGTCATTGGGCGATGAGATATCTGAGCACATTGCATCATAAGTCCTATATTGGCCGGGGAACCATCCGAGAAACACTTGTCATTTTGATATTGACATGCATGCAATGGAAAAAGAAGGGAAAGGCCTTGGTTGAGACTAACCATTAGCAAACCTTCGAGTTTGTTTTTCTTCTTTCTTTTTCAGACACGATTGAAGTTTGGAAAGGTCTGGAAAAAGCGGTCTCAAATTTGATCATGGTTGTAAAAGGAGAGTAAAATAGGATGTCAGAGAGAAATATCTGTTAATCATGTGTATTTCTCCCTTAGTATTTGCCTATGGGTAAATGTGGGAAATGATATGCACTCATGGGCAACTAATGCACATATACAAGGAGAGTATTTGTTTTACTGTATAGCAGGAGATTTTATTGTGTGCAAAGTAACCTTACCATGATTCTCATATTCTTTTCTGGCCCAGATATCCTGATACTAGCTAGATTAGGATGCTTCAGCAGCGTCCCATATGTTTGTCAGGAAACATCACTTCCGAAGCCTTGTTTATACTTCTTCACTGCTCTGACTGCCTCATTCCACAGAAACTTGGACAATATGCCATCACAAGGAGAAGATGTATTCTTATCAGAACATTAAGAAGACCTGGAGTGAAGCGAATTGGTTTTGTGAGGTTAAGGGAGGAAAGCTAGCGAAATATGAATATAGTACGGAATTCAGCTGTGTGCAAGATGCCTTAAAAGGCGGACATATTGCATGGGTCAACAAGCAAATTCCTGACATAGAACCGTCCAATGGACAACATTGTATTGGACTTGAGCGGGATGCCAGTCAATTTGAAGAAGTCAAGGAGCATTTTAACTTTTGCAGCGTCAAACACGACTTCATTTGCGAAAAGCCAGGTATGTGCTCTGGACAAATAGATTCTTGTTTCATGAATAGTATTTCCCAGCACACCTGGAGTCACAAGAAACTTTTTTTCATGAGACATTTCGCCAGAAATGCCTGTGGTTTCATCAGTCATAAGAAAGATGAGAGAGCACAGAAAGCTAGAGATACTTATACTATTGTGCTGAGGCCATGGTGTAGATCTAATAGTTATTATTATAATAGTACTTTTTAGTAAGATACATTGAATACACCTGTAACAGTTAGGGTGTTAAGCTCTCTTACAAGTTGGGATTAACAGGTGCACATAAAATGTTGTGTTCCACTAGCGCTAGACTTGAAAAGACTATGATTTATTGCTGGCGTTCTGCGCTTGCTCTCTCTCTTCTCTCGCATTTTGGTACAGCCTTGTTGTTGAACAATGATAGACAATTGTCATCAGAAACGGCTATAGTGGGTGTGAATGCATATCATTATAGGTGTCAAAACCGTACAAGATGTGACAATGCGTTTCTAAGTAATGAATTCCCTAACGTATGTAGATGTATGTGCTGTATATATGGCGCATTAATCATTCTTAGAGAGCAGGGGCCCCTGGAATGCTTTTACTGAGGGGCCACAGTTCTCCCAGAATGATTAATGTGCCATACATGCAGCACATACGTTTAGAAGTGAAGTATGGACCAGGACAGGGTTGAGTGTGCAGGTCTTGTCAGACTCTATGTGTTTCACTTGCTGGCTTCCTACATGATTGAGCAAACCTGTAGTACTCCCAGAAGTGAGCTGTACATCGTCGGTGCACTCAATTTGGGCTAAAAAGGGGCACAGTGAGTGATCGTGGCTGTCCCATTGATTTCAAAGAAGACAGCACTCAAATGTGGTTTTATCTTCCCAGAGTGACTGTCTAACCTACCGGCAGTGAGCTTAAATTCCTGTAATTTCTTCTAATTTCATCCTTTGAAATAGTCATGCAGTTTTTTTGGGGGGGGGGGGGAAGGGATTGAGGGATTAACTTCAATCAGAACACTCAAATAATCAAAAAGTTTATTATTTCGCATCAAGCTTTCATTTTAGCTAAAATCTGTTTATTCAGTATTTGAATTCTCCAGTCAGATTATCCCTGTGTGCATTGTTAAGGCCAGTGCTGCAAGGTGCCATGCTTCGTGTTATGTTCAGAGATGCATTGCAGCCTGAATGTGTGAACTCTTGGTACGGAGAATTGCAAGTATCTTGACATGAAGAGACAACCGTTGATTCATTAAATTTTCATATGCTTTCGTAATAAGGGGAGAATATGAGTAGTTTAAGTTTTAATCACCCAGCCCTGTCTAGCCATTTAAGGTGTCAGTTCACACTCATCACCCAACTGTATGCAAACAAAGATTCCGACCTGTGGTGTTCTGTTCAACTGATTTATTTCCGCGGCTACAGTCTTATCTGCTACAAGCATATAAACTTAACTGACGTCTGTATTGCTCCAGACAAAATTTGGGAGCAGAACCCGTAGCTGTATGTACACACCTGTGTAAAACCTGTAAGCCTAACCTCTCCATTGTTAATAACAACAACTTCTTATCAACTAAACTGGCTTGTTCATTTCAGCTTTTGTTTATTGTTTCTTTCAGCTCCTCAGCCTTCGTTCATAACATGCAACAAGAAGAGCTACAGCCGCTTGGATGTGAAGGCATCCTATAACAGCTCAATATTTGCCTGCCAGAAACTTGGTGCTAATCTGGCTGTGCCCCATGATGAAGATGAGGAACAGTGCGTAGAGAGCATAGCGGGTTCTGAGAAGGTTTGGCTTGGGTTTCTGAGATATGACAGAGAGAAAACATCATCATCGAAGTATTTTGCCATGGACGGTAGTGGACCATTGACTGGCAGCAGGTTCAAGAAATGGGCAATTGGTCAACCATCTGATATAATGCACAAACAAGCTGCATATCTGCGCAATAACTTAGACAAAAGCGAATGGGCCTCTGACTACACCACGACAGAATACTACCCGATGTGTGAAAGACACTACAGTGAGTTGCATTCACTATGTGTTTGAAGTGCGTGTTTGCATATGCACGTTTGTGTTAGTGTGTTTGTGTTAATGTGTATCA
Organism: Nicola tetela; assembly: GCA_028565695.1. Classification (NCBI taxonomy): domain Eukaryota; kingdom Metazoa; phylum Porifera; class Calcarea; order Clathrinida; family Clathrinidae; genus Nicola; species Nicola tetela. The sequence continues at coordinate 12,725 of JAOWAW010149182.1, read as the reverse complement.
AGTGTGTATGTATCTGTGCATCTGTGTGTGTGCATGCATGCGTACATGTGTTTCAATTTGAAAAGAAAGGTGTAAGCAACAGAGCACATCTCACACTGCTGAAGACAAAAAAGCGAAATAAAAATTACAACAGCAGCAATTGGCCCATTCATCAGTGGATCACTGCCAGTCTGTACTAGGCCTGAAATGAATCAGTTGAAAGCCTTATTGAACATTCTAACACTTTTCAAATTGAATATCAGACATTTGAAAATGGCTGCCATTTGGCCTTTGTGGATACAACCCCACATTTTTGTACATACTTGGACATTCTACCAGTATGTACGTATGTATGTATTTTGATAGGACACCCACTTTACTGTATTGAATTTCATCGTCTTCTCACATGGTGCTTCGCAAAGCCGTTTCCCATTTCTGTAAATGACTTCCACATGCCAAATCTGCAAACTCTAGCAGAGCTAGTGGTCAGAGGTGTCCCAAATAGAGGTGTAAATTGCCTAAATTTTCCCTTGCAGTAACTTCTCAAGTTTTAGCCACGATTATTTTGCTTCAACAATACTCTTCAAACTTAAACAGCCAGTCCTAACAAAAGGCATTGTCTCTCATTCCTCCAGTATATTTTAGCGTATGTATTTCTACCCAATCCTGAGAGTGACAAACTCAGTTGCAAAATGAAGCAGAAGCAAAACCTTCAATCTGTAAACAGCGAGCACAGGCACTGCAAAATTCTATAAAGTCAGACTTTTCAAGCGCTTGCTTGACACTGATGTTGCTTAAACCTCAAGCACATGACGGGCTACCAGCGAGACGTTCAAATAAATGGCAGCTCGTTCTTCCACCACTGCAGAGTTGCAAGGGGCCCTTGCTTCGTTCAGTCTCTTGCTCAGCTCCATTGTCAATCCATCCCCTTCATCATAATCATGCATGAAAAGACTCCAGGAGAATGTGAAGAACAGCTTGACAATTACTGCATTCGGCACGTCCAAGAGCAAGGCCAGGAACAATCTAACGATTTTAGGACGGCTAGCGCTGAGCAACATGAGTATATTGAGTATAATAATGGTAGACAGGAAACAGTGTGAGGAGTCACATAACATGATCTAAGCATTAGGAAGTTGCACAGCCAGAAGTTGCATGTATTGTATCATGCGAGGATGCATTTTGCCTATGGGGAATCTTGCTTGTGTGCGTCTGTACTGATCTTGGCTGAATACGTGCTTCACAAGTTTTGAAGGAAATGTCAACTTACCAAAGCGAAGGCACTATTGGGTATGAAAACATCACTACAGTGTAGACTACAACTGAGTACTAGTATCATTGGATATCACCAAAGCCTGAGCATCTGTGATTCTCACCAACACCTCATTATCGTGGTAAATTATCAATACAACGATATATCATCCCACCACTAGTCCCAAGCTCTGCCCCTTCCCCTTTTCTTGTCTTTGCACTTGCATGCTCTGCCATTGAATAGACTTGGACTTGTGGGTGAAGGGGAATGTAAGTAGCCACAAATGTACAGAGCTGATTGAGTTATAACTGGGCTTGAGGGACTTAGGCCTTGTGCTGTGTGCCAAGGCCTTCTAGGTTATGTAAACTAAAGTCTTGCATAAAATTCAAAATTACAATGTGCCATATTTCTTCAGGCAAACTTTCCTGGATATCTGTGGAATGTTTAGCCCAAATGTTGCCTTTATGATCATGATGAAAATGCTGATAACATCTCTGATGTATATATTAAGTTCTAGGGCTGGAATGAATCCCAACAAACTCAAATCTTTTCGAATCCAGACATTGTATCTGAGTATGAATCCGGATCTTTATTGCTTTTATGATCTAATGTGGAAATTTTTTCACAATACCACACTTAAATGCACCTTGGCCTAGAGAGAAAAAGTCATGGATTGGAGTAACCGAACCTACTTCATTAATATGTAAGGAAAGGAAAACAGAGAGAGAGAGAGAGAGAGAGAGAGAGAAATCAGAGAGTTAAGCTCTAGTTACAGTTCTGCAATTGGGAATGCAAAGTTCATAGCTCCTCCCACTTATCAGATGCTTCAATAAGCAGGGGAAGGTCTGGATCAACGCCCACTTCAGTGCTAGGCTCTATCTTCACACACACACACACACACACACACACACACACACACACACACACACACACACACACACACACACACACACACAGGCTCCACTTTCACCTGGTATCCAGCTCCAAGGGAAAGGCAAGGAATGTTCTAGTTCAAGAACTCTGTGGCATTCACATTTTGTGGACTTAGAGCTGTGTGCTGCTGGTTCACTACAAGGCCTCCTGCAGAAAACACTATTTCAGCTGGTGTTGATGATGCTGGAACACACAACACCCAGGATGCGATGTTGGCAAGGCACAGGAACAGGCGACTCTTAACTTTTCCACCAGTCCAGTGGCTCTTTGTCTTGCAATAATGGCTCTGATTCTAGGTAGTGATGAAGTTAATCTTCTGCCAATTCTGCCTCACTCTTCTTTTGATGACTGCATCATCAAAGCCGACTCCAACAATGTCCCATGTTGACTTTGTCTTGCACAGGCAGCAAGGTTTCTTTGCTGGAGGTTGATCAGTACCATCGCCATTCACAGGACTCATCATTTTCAATCCTTCTTCATTACAGATAGCAGCGCTGCATGTGCTTCACCCCTGTCTGCTTCATCAGGGAAAGACTTCGTGTTCTTGAAGCCCGGGTCAAGCAGGCTAGGCAAAACAGGCATCATCAATCGAATCTAATTCAAAACGTTTCTCGAGTTGAGCTCCTAGAATTTCCTTGAACTCCTTCAAAGTTGAGCTGTCATCATCTTTATCCACAAGGCCTCGATCCATACCTTCAACAATTGGAAGGACACTACTGAGTGAGACATTTTGTTCTGCAGTTAAAAGAGTTGTAGCCAACTCAAACGGCTTGAGCACCTTCCCCAATTCATTACCAAAAACCGCTGATGTGTAGAGAGGTCAAGCTCTGTGTTGAACAGTTTGTTGATGTTCTTGTCGGACAACACAGCAAGGATGGGCACACACAATCCCAACAAACGTTCCAGCATGTAAAAAGAAGAACTCCATCGGGACTTTGTTCACCTTCTTGTATTCACTGATGAGTTGTTTATGCTTGGGTGCTTGGACAACTTTGCAACTGTGTCTAAGGTGGACTACCAGCTTCTGGGGAAAAGAGAGCATCATAGCTACGTCTTCAACTTCCAATGCATGCCTCAGGCAGGTTTGCAAACAACACTCCTATGGCGCATCTGCATGCTTTGCGACAGCTGTCTTGCATGCTTCTGGAATTGCAGCGCACTGGCTTGCAGCCTCATCATAGGTCAGCGCCACCACTCAGTCTGTAATGCCACAGCTGTCAGCAATGCTGGACAAGCACGTTGCAATGTTTTTAGCGGTGTGGTGTTGAACAAAGCCAGCTGTCTCCAGCACCAACGAACACATTTTCCACTCTTCATTCATGAAGTGCGCTGTTGCAGTCAGATAGCCCTCCGTGGCCCAGCTAGTCCGCATGTCCATCTTTAACACAAGGCTGTGAGCAGATGCCAAAGCTTTCTCAGTGTCACCCATCCTTCAGCATGCTTCTTCTGCAGAAGTGCTGTAATGTGATTTTTCGAAGGCATGCAGTAACCTGGCTCAGTGATGTTCATTAGCAGCTTGAAGCCAACTCCATTGATGATGCTGCATGGAGGGAAATCCAGGGCAGCCAAGTTAACAATTGCATCAGTTAACTGGCTGGCTCTACCAGCAGGACAGGTAGTGTGCTTAACAAATATGTCCAGTGAGATATGCTTCTGCTCCAAGCAAGAATCCTGCTGCTGCTGCCACTGGAGGGGGTGCTGAGTGGTCAGGTGCTTTAGCAAGTTCGATGTTGTCCCACTGGCTGATTTGTACACAAAACTTTTCGCACAAAGACATGTCACATGGTTAATAGAGTTATTGCACTCAAAAAGTTCCACACACTCAATTGTTGGGTAGGCCATGAAACACTACAAGCAGCAGACGCAGGCAGAGCAGCCAAAGAAACAGGCAACGACAAAGCACTAGAAGCAGGCGCTGACGAAACAGCAGATGCAGATGGAGCAGGAGCAGGCACTGAGGAAACAAGTGAATCTATCATCCAGCAATCGACCTAGAACTTGCTGCAACCTTCCTGCAAGAAGAAATTAACAGGAGTGCAACCACGAGCTCCACATGGCTGTGATTGTGCAACCTTTGCCTGGCAACTATTAATTATTAAGGGGGCTTCACATGTTTTTTGAATCTTAGAATCTCACATTACTCTTTTGATTACTGATGGAGTACCAATAGATTCGAGATATGGTGGATTCGTTCCACCCCTAATGTTAACATTGCAAATTGTACTCTACAGTGCATTGCATGCACCTTTCAGCAAGCCCATGCATTTTCAGCTCTCGTCAGCAGTCGGTAGTAGTAGTGCCGCCCCAGTCCACTATGACATATAGCTGTCTTTTGTACTCCTCCCAGTCCAAGGGGTGTTTAAGGGTGCGTGCAACACACTGCACTCAAGTGCCACTGACACAAACCCCATACACTGCCATTGATTTTTTTTCAAATGTTTGAACCCCTATTGACTGTTTGATTCTGAAGTCCTTATTGAACATCCTAGAACGTGTGACTGATTCATTTCAGCCCTAGTCTGTACAGAAACCAAAGGGAAGAGAGAGAAAACCTAGAACACTAGTGCAAGACTAAGATCATTCTGTTTCGAGACCTAATTGTGACAGAAGGGCTGTAAGACATGGTAGTGGAGCCCAAGACCATACAAGAAAAAGCAAGATTCAAACTAACTTGAAAGATGGGATTACACCACACTATAGCTGCATCTGCTCATACGATGTGTCACGCATGGAAACCACATGCACCACATCATACGTGCCACTCGCATATGCTGCATTGCTTGTACAGTTGGGATGATATAGCAGAGGGGAAAGAAAAGACAAACAGGTAAACAAAAATAATAAATAAAATAAAAATAGAAAGGGAAAAGAAAAAAACAATAACAATAAAGTAAAGGACTGACAGAGAGCAAGAGAACACCAGTGAAAAGACAGGCTCTTCTGTGTGGATTATCATGTACTCCAACCAACAGGATGCAGTTGCGTCACTAAGATCACATTAAGTCTGACCATCAATGCTCTTGTGAAGATGTTGTGTCACCGAGTGGGACTGACATGCAATAAGGGAAAAGTGGGTCTGATGAAACTGTTTAAACTTCCCACATAGAAGCCCTCGTTGGAAACCCTGAGCAAGTAAGGTATGGACCAACCTCAAATGGCGCGGCAGGAAATCTGAATAATTACCACATGCTTTAGCGAACCTGATGAGCTGGCTGATGTAAGCCCCATATGTAGGCATGCAAAGAATGTTACTATCTATATTGGGATAATTCTGGATCTACATGTAAAGAGAAAATCATCCTGTTTATCATATAGTGTGTGTGTGTGTCTGTTTGTGTCTGTGTGTGTCTGTTTGTGTCTGTGTGTGTCTGTGTGTCTGTATGCATGCAAAGGGCATGTAGATCCAAGTCACTGTGTGCATGGGGGAGGAGGTTTGTCAATTGGGAAGACAATATATGCTGCAGAGTTAATGAAAGACTCTATTCCTAGAGATTTTTTTCCTTACCTGAATGTTTTCAGTTTGTCTGGACCATTCTCTGTGGAGTGGCATGATCTAAACCCATAGCATTGTTGGAGGTCCATTAACTACCATCACACCATGCCAATTGCAGATGTGGTAGCATTCTTTATCAGGGTCACTCTAAAAACACCTCTCCTCAACGAAAGACATGTACTGCAAAAGTTAAGTTGAATGTTTTCAAGTGTGTTCCTATTTCTTCATTCATGATTGTTGCCAATGCTTCTTGTTCCTTCTCTAGGTTCACTCCGACTTTGTAATGGCAAGAGCTTTGTGCTCCTGCCGAGAATGACGTATGATGATGCCAAAGTTGCCTGTGAAAAGGCTGGTGCTGTTCTCTCAGTTCCACATAATACTGCTGAGCAACAGTGTGTGGATACTATCCGTGGCAACAAAGAGGTGTGGATTGGGTATAAGAGAGAAACCCCAATGGACGCATTTATCGGCCTCGGTAACAATGGAGGCTTGGGCAAGTTCAAGGCGTGGACAAATGCTCAACCAACTAATGAAAACTGTGTGAAGGCTTGGACAATTCACGGCCAGTTTGACACTTGGCACTTTGGTTGCATCTGCAAACTCAGTAATAATTTTTCCTTCAATTTGTGG
>JAOWAW010149171.1:0-10245 GCA_028565695.1 Nicola tetela | reverse complement strand
GTGTGTGTGTGTGTGTGTGTGTGTGTGTGTGTGTGTGTGTGTGTGTGTGTGTGTGTGTGTGTGTGTGTGCGCGCGCGTGTGTGTCCGTCACGCTGCAACCGTTACTAGCCAGCGCAGCACTATAATCGCGTCTTTTTTTCCCGATCACAATGTATGGTAGGAAAGCGTACATACTTCAACTGAGCCATACAGCGCAGCTGCAGCGATTTGCAATGTACATGTATGCCATAAACCGAGGTCTACCTTTCTAAACATCGCTAGAGAAAACCTTTTCAAAGTCGTGTAAGAAAAAGGGAAGAGGAACAAATTCTAGACGACAGGGAGTCCTGGGCACACCGGTTATTCGATTGCAGCTACTGCTGTGATCTCTGAACTTTTGAATTCGTTCTTCTCTGATATCCATAGCGATACGGATTCCCAGGCCCACTGATGAATCGATTTGCAGCTCTTGCTGTGAGCTCTGAACATTTGACGGCAAGGGCAACTTGACTCATGGAACCTCTCTGAAACCGTGTGAAAAAAAGGGAAGAGGAGTAAGACGCCAGGGAGTCTCAAGCCCACCGTTGAGTCGGTTAGAATTGTTGCTGTGAGCTCGGATATTTAGACGGGAAGGGTCACATGACTCATGGAGTTGAATGCATGCAGGTGGATTTGGTTCCACCAGTCTGCATCATTTCCATCAAGCCGACACTGCGCTTCGTGCACCTAGGTCTGTTTTAGTCGCGTCTTAAAGATCTATATGGTAAACTGTATAATGAGCATGAGCTCAAGGAAGTCTGTCGCTGTAACCATAACAAACACATTAACAACCTCGTTTGTGCCAACCAAAGGGGCTTAGCTTTGTTGCAACTTGTAGCAACCCGGTCCTAGTCCTGTATGCGACGTAGAGCTTCAATGACTGCTTCAATGTGGACTTTCCGTGTCATTAGGCATCCGCTATAAACCATACGGCTTGCGACGGCTCCATGCGCACACGACTTGTTAAGTTGTGTCCTTGTGTCTGTGTGTGTGTGTACGTGTGTGTGTCCGTCACGCTGCAACCGTTACTAGCCAGTGCAGCACTAATCGCGTCTTTTTCCCGATCACAATTGACGGTAGGAAGGCGTAAATGCCTCAACCAAGCCATGCAGCGCTGCTGCAGCGGTTTGTAATGTACATGTTTGCCCTGAACCGAGGTCTACCTTTCTAAGCATCGCTAGAGAAAACCTTTTCAAAGCCGTGTAAGAAAAAGGGAAGAGGAACAAATTCTAGACGACAGAGAGTCCCGGGCCCACCGATTAATTCAATTGCAGCTGTTGCTGTGATCTCTGAACTTTTGGAATCATTCTTCTCTGATATCCATAGCGATACAGATTCCTGAGCCTACTGATGAATCGATTTGCAGCTGTTGCCGTGGGCTCTAAACGTTTGACGGAAAGGTTCACATGACTCATAGAACCTCTCAGAAACCGTGTGAAAAAAAGGGAAGAGGAACAACATGCCAGGGAGTCTCAAGCCCACCGTTGATTCGATTACAGCTGTTGCCGTGAGCTCTGACATTTTGACAGGAAGGGCCACATGATTCATGGAGTTGAATGCATGCAGGTGGATTTGGTTCCACCAAGTTGTAACATTTCCAGCGTGCTGACACTGCGCTTCTTGCACGTAGGTTTGTCTTAGTCGCGTCTACATGGTAGACTGCATAATGAGCATGAGCTTAAGGAACTTTGTCGCTGTGAACACAATTATTACCTCGTTTGTCCCAACCAAAGCAGCTAATAGCTTTGTTGCAACTTGTAGTAACCCAGTCCTAGTCGTGTATGCGATGTAGAGCTTCAATGAGGGCTTCAAGGTGGTCTTTGCGTGGCATTTGGCATCCGCTATATGTTAGTAATATCACCTGCAACGGCTCCATGCGCAAATCACATGTTTATACACAATGTGAAAGTTTTTGTTTTATAATGCTGCAGCTTTATGGGTGGAACCTGAAATCGCTCCAGTAATAGCTGCCATTCCAAGGGCAGGCAGAACTTTCTTAGCTGTTTCTTTCACAAGCGGCGCCGTAACCTTAGACAGAAGAGGAGCAAACATCTTTCCCAAGAACCCGCCTCGAATTTCAGAAATCCTGACAAATCGATATATTCAACTTCCAGACACAGCACAAGTCGATTTGATCACTGGTCGTCCATTTCTTGTTACAGCTGCTTGCGGTGATACGTCACCAGTCTTCGTTTTACACTTGACACAAAGCATCTTTATTTAAATCCATCTGTTTTTTTTTCTTACACAATCACGTTCATTTTACCAAACAGTCCTTCCAGCTGCACGAACCGATCGCATAACACCAGAGAGTAGGCGTGGTAATTTCTCCAAAATTACCCTGAAAAGTTCCACCTAATCTCAACATCTGCAGGGCTACCTCGGAGCTTTTCCTTGTAATGACTGACATCTCAGCGCATTTAAGGTGTGAAACACATACATTTTGGACCCAGTGACAAAAAATATCTGGGGCGTCTTATTTCACGCTCTCTTTTGCACTACTTGTAAGTTCCTGTTAGTAAGGACCTGTGAACGCAGATTTCTCCTTGCTGTAGGTCTTCCTCAAGAAAACATTGCCAATAAACGAGGAAGAAATACGCTTTTTCAACGACCTAGACTGAATTGTTCCACCCCTAGTATTACACCTTTGCTGCTCTTCTTCCAACTCACATGGGAACATGGTGACCTTACCAAATCAGGGTCTCCAAGGAAACGTTTTATATTCTACATTCAGGATAGAGAGAGTTTATCGACGGGCAGCAAGCCTGAAATAGTTTGTGCATATGTCCATCCTCCGACAGCTGTCAGAAGTCCCAAATGTGCCATCTTCCGTCTCGCCTCGGTCGGTTTTTTGAAAAGTAGTAACCCACGAGTGAAAATCAAACAGTCCGAATAAGAACAGGACCTCCAGCGTGCCACCCTTTAAATACAATCCTGAGCGATATTCATTATCTATGTGGTCCATTTTGTCACACTGTAGATTCTAAACCAGCAACCCGAGTTTAAGCATCGAAAGCGCGCAGGGCTTCTTTTCCTTTTATTTTCGTATTGTCGCTTTTTGCCTTTTTGTGTTTTCCTGCCCACTTCCTCTGTATCGATGCCCTTGGGGCTCATTCTATCCATTGCCTTTCTTTTATGGATATCGCAAGTTTTTTTTCTTTCCCATTATCTTATTTCCATGGTTAAACATTGGGCGCGAAAGTTTATCCTATTATCAAAACCGGCGCGAAATTCTAATCAGGCACATGACTGTCATGACGCTCATCGACGCCTTTCCGCTTGGAGGCTGATGCAAGCCTTTCGAAGTTTGTGGTGTTTGTAGAGGCTTTCTCTTTCACCACGTTCACGGGCAATGGCCGTGCTCTTTAACCACAGCTACTCTCCCGCTGACATCAAAGCTTATACTCCAGCTACGAAAATAATGTGGAGAAAGATGGAGGGTAAAGCATGTCAACGGCGTCCAACGCTCACATACACAGCACCGGACATGCATGTACTCACTTCGAAAGTGTGATGTTAGCTCACGGAAACGGAAACGAAAGCGACCAGAAATCTTAGCGCTGTATCCTGGCGAAGGAAGGGCTGTTAGATGCGCAACTTGTGACATTAATCCTCGCAGGCAGAGAATTTCGTCGGTGACACAAAGAGCAGCAACGAAGCTGAAATACGACATCCGCTTTCCGAGGGGCAAAGCTTGAAACTTGTCTCGCAACTGCTTCTGGAGCTTGTCACGGTGACAGGGCCAGTTAAATTGTTGTTCGTACGCCATTCGACATTGACGTTGGGAGAGCCGATCAAGCCAACTCAAAGTAGGGATTGACCAACTGTAGTCATGTGTGTAGGTCGGCTACTGCAGCTGGCTACTGACTCGACTACTGTATGTCACAATGAGATATCGAGATATCGAAGGCGCGCAGATCCATTCACATACTCGGGTATGCGTCCGCGCGCTGGCGGCGCTGCCATGACAACTGCACTTCGATAATCGCGTGCGGGCGCCACCGAGCGTTTCACACCTTAAATGCGCTGAGATTGAACGAGATGATAGGAAACATACTAGCAAAATCTTCCGCTGAAACCTGACTACCGCTCTTGGTGTCTAGGTACTTTTGAATCGCCTCTTTGAACATCATGTAAGCTCGTCCGTAATTATGACTTGCAGCAGCAAAACTAACGTCTAATTCTCAACCGGGAAACAGCGTGCTGTTAATCCAACACGATATGTGAAAAAGCGTCCCAGCATCAAAAACGACTGGGATTGTTTCTTGGTCCAGGTACTTGTTCTAAAGTTGGAAGGCTACAAAGACGTAGTTTGGCAGCTGCTCGCTACTGTTGGTTGTTACTCTCCAGCTCACACTGGTCTCCGCAGTGTTAGCATTTCGGTAGATTCGGACTTGTTCAAAATACAACCGTGTCATAGCGCCACTGACAAGTTTCCCTTCTAGTTCCAATTGAACAACAAGGATTATTGTTAATTTTGGCATCCACAAACTGATGTGCTAGATGTTAAACTTCCCAGCATCGCCACCGTTTGCTCTCACAACGTAGTTGGCTACTGACCCGCGTATGAATTCATAAGTGTGCTCATCTCCAATGAAAGCGGTGGCGATGCCTTTGTGAGATCCTAAGATTTGTGAAAGAGGAAGGAACAAATAAGTATCTTTAGTTCTAGTTGTGACAGCTTTTTCGTAGGGCAAACCCTTGGTTGTAATCAGCGTTATCCAAAGGTAGGACTGCGTCCCCACCCAATACTGTACGTAATTGTGCACCTGTGGCTACCGCAGTGGCATCTTCAGTAGTCCCAAAAGGAATAAGTTCGTTAGCTGATTTGGATTGCGCTGGATTAGCACCAGCTTTGTTTTCTTTATCGTCTAAGTCCTCTACAGGCACACCTTCTTCAGGAGTTTCTATATTGAGAACGTGTTCAATTGTTTCATCTTCTATAAAATCAAAGAAACCTTTCAACATCTAGCATTTTTCTTAATTGGGATTGATGGTGTAGATTAAGATTTTGTCAGGATTCATCCACTGTAGTAGCATGTTGCAAAGTGTGTTCGTTTTACCGCAACCTGTCGGTCCTTCTAGCATGTAATGCCAATCGAGTAACAGAAAGTGATTCCTCGATTTTTCATCCTGCTCAGGTTCTGTCCAGTATCAAAGTTGATTATCTCCATTATTCTTTATTTTAGAATTCGTTTTATATATCCGGTCTGCGAGGACGAACTCTATAAGTTCCTCTTCTTCTGGATTGGATAGCGGTGTGGCGCTAACTGCGGATAAGTAAAGATGAGTGTGATTTCCTTGAGCATAAATCTCTGGCTGAAGTTCAGTGAGGTAGAACACTGTATCAGGGGATGTGAAAGGAAGAATTGACTTAGAAGAGCCCTCTGCGATGTAGGTAAACCACCCTGAAACTTCCACTGATTCATAAAACGAGCGTCCTTTAACCATCGTAATTTGATGAAAGCACCAGTTGACAATCCAAATAGATGTTGGTGAAACACCTCAGCAGCAATGAGAAACTTGAAATACACTTGCAGCTGTGTCCCATTTGTTTGCCTTCCAAATTGTAAAGATAGAGATCTAACAGAGGTAAGTCTGAACAGGTTGACAAAGTTTGTCCCTCGATCTGATATGCGATCAAATTTGCATGCAGAATAAAGGTAGAGGGAGGTTACATTTCCTGGTAATGTAGGATCGCCGTAGGGATTACTCGAGTACGTCTTGGACGCATGGTTACCGTCAGCCTCAGTGGTAGTCTTGTAAGTGGTGTGGTTGATGTTTGAGTAGTGAGTATTTGACGTTGCCAAGATGTAATAAGTGGTCTTCTTGAGAATATCAGCTAGGTTCTTGTATAACCCTCTTCCTGGGTCGACTCAAACATCATCAATTCCGATATTTGGGGTCCAAGTGGACCCCAGACACAAAATTTCATATTTTCAGATATTGAGTGGCTATACATGTCCGTTATGACTGAGTTAGCCGGCTCAACCATACAGGAATACCTTGCAACTGTGTGCAGCAGTCAAGACTACATTGGCACCCCCAAGAAACCGAAAACGCGAAAAAGGGGGTAGTTATGGAGTTATTTTTCAATACTCTGGTAGACTAGCAACATTGTTATGGCGAAAAGATTGGCAGCAACATTTTACTCAACTGGATAATCTTAAATCAGAACTTCAAATAAATTCAGCAGCCTGCTATAGACACCACGGGACTTTTAGAAGTCAACTTGAACCCATTCTTTCCCAGGATTACATCACTGGTAGCATTGGTCCCACCCGCTGCCACAGTTGATGTTGTGGCAATTCTGCCTCCTCCTCTTCCTCTACCGCTGACTGATACAGCCACTCGAAAGACTACACTTTGGAGCACTTGCGCTCCAGAAGTCAACAGTTACTATCTTTGCCAACTCTTCATGATTCTGCACTTGGTGTCATATCTATAAAGTACAACCATTAAAGGTAGGGCAGCAAGTCCATGTTGTGATAGCATGAACGGCTGCCTGTTGTAATTACACTAAAAGTGCTCAGCAGACCTTATTCCAGGAAGAATAATCAGTCAACAGGAACAGCATTTATCGCAATTTTGAAAACCCTTTTGTACGATCTAATTTAGCAAGTGTTCTTACCTTCAGCTTTCATATTAACTGGTCCTGCCAAATGCAGCAGAGCAAGAAATTTTATCTTTTAGTATCTTACGTGAATTTTCTGAATTACGGTTGCAAAACCGCTCTATCTGCATGATGTTCGCGCAGCATGAAACAGCCTGTACAGAACTAAGCGCCTTGGCCCGAATATTCGGTCGTGTGGTCTTCATCACTACTGTCTGAAGCGCCATGATTTCGTCCTTTTGATAGCTAGGCTCTGCATTTGAGTTACTACTCCTTGGTCCTGGTGGCAACGTTCATTCACCGCAAATGAAGATGACAAAATCTACCTCATAGGAAAGTACACTTCTGGCCACAACTACCAGCACCCACCCCTTCCACTGGTTTTGCCTTCGACGTCATGTCCTAATGTGCATTTCTTCTGGCTAGAGCGGCGAACCTTAGGAGGGCCCTCGCCGTCCGTACTGAATACTGGAACATCATGACAAATTTTAGCTACTATGAACTTTCTATTATGACCACGACAAATTGAAACTGCTATGAAGGCATTCACCACTGAGCTATCACAGCACAGCCACGGCGGCTACAAAGCCTTATCTTGTCCTGCTTTCTACACCATCAGAGTTTATCCTCATCAAATGATTCACTCAGCTAGTTAAATACTTACAAGTGTTGCAAGTTGGAAGTATATTTAAACACATCCGTGGGCAAAGTTGAAAGTTGATTTTGTGAGAGGACTCTGCAGGAAGGGCAGATATTCTCTGTCGGGATGCAACATTACATGAATTTCAATCATTTCTCGCTTTGGAGCACTTGCGCTCCACTAGTCAACTATCTTTGTCAACTCTTCATCATTCTGCACTTGATGTCATGTCTATAAAGTGCAACCATTAAAGGTAGGGCAGCTAGTCCATGTTGTGATTGCATAAACAGCTGCCTGTTGTAATTATACTGAAAGCTTTCAGCAGACCATAATCCAGTAGGAGTAATCAGTCAATAGGAACAGCATTTATCGCAATTTTGAAGACCTTTATGCACAATCTAATTTAGCAAGTGTTCTTACCTTCGGCTTTCATATTAGTTGGTCCTGCCTAATGTGGCATAGCAAGACATTTTATCTCTTAGTAATTTGTGTCTGCAAACAGCTATATTTTCATGATGTTGACGCAGCATGAAACAGTTAGGATAGAACTAAATAGAATAGAAAACCTATCACAGTTGGAATTCATTGCAGGAACAACTATGTACGCAGGAAAAAGGGAGGCAAATTTTGAATTAATTATAGTCTCGGCCGGCTTGAATGGACAGTTACAGCAGCTAAGGACTGTGAGAGTATAGTTGGAAACATATAACAATGCCACAGACCAGGCATGTGCAATTACCAATGCTTAGACATATAGGGATGAAAAATACTGTTGGCAAGAGGACTCAAATATGTCTGGAGATTACAGGTGACCATCCTGATTCACATCTCTTCAAACGCAAACAATGTGGCCTGCGTAAGTGGCTTGGCCACACTTGAAGTAACTGCTCTTCATTTTCGGCGGCTGTAATCTTTGGCTTCCTTATTCAATAGCTAGCCAACTAGTTCCTGCACACACAAGTGACACCTCCTGGTTTTCACTTGCTCAGGCTGGCATGTCTCTAGATCATTCTCCTCGTTGTTCCTAGCACAGAAGACAGCTTACATCTTTGCTGATACAGCGTTCCGACCCCTTTTCTACGCGAATAACACGTTGTTGCATTAATCCCTGGCCCACATACTTAAGGGTGGGTAGGTCAGTTGAACACATCCTAACAACATTCAATCAAAACAGTATTTTGCCTTGGAAAGCGACCACAAAACACTCTTTACTTGCAAAAATAAATATTCCCATCGCAGAGAAGTCCTTTTTTTCTCCAAGAAAACGGACTCTTCAATAACTTTTTTTTCAATCATCCTCTGGCGTGGCTGCAAGTAATGCCCTTACTGTAATGAGCCAATGGCAACATGTGTTCTCTTTTTGCCGATTTCCTGTCAAAACTACGCGGGCTGGACTAACAGACGCTGTTCAAAGATCAATCGCTCCAAGAAAGAACCTCCTATTTCTTGAAACAGTGAGTTCCAAGTGCGTTGGTATCTGATCTTTCCAGGAGGCCTCCCGCCTTCCGTTGATCAGTTGAGTAACCCTTCCGCGTTTCCACTGCTTTTTGGGCAGTCAGTAGTCGAGAGCATTACGTAGAGAACATACGGTGTTGAAGTACATCACGTACAGAACGTCTACGGTAGTCGAGAACACTACGTGGAACAACCCTTCAATCACGAAGTTCGATGTACTTCATCTACTTCTGTACACGTGCATGAAGATCGCAATCGCGGCTGCATGGCCGCAGGGCTGTCCATAGCAACTATACAATCATACGTATAACCTGAAGGCGGCGGCATGATTGATCGACCGATCTTTCATGTTGGGAAGTCTCAAGACTCTCGATCTCCCTTTCGTCTGGTCACTTCAGGAAGCTACGAATCTGTGTGACTTTCTCATGATATGGCTAATGTCATCAACTGCAGCTACGCGAAGGCTGCGATAAAACATTTCACTTTTGATTTGCAAACCAGAAGAGACACAGACGGAAAGGTAATTGCTGTTGAGAAAAGAGCTTTAACTGAAGATGAGATTACAATCCCTACACAGCGCTTTGTGGAGCAGTTTTCCTTTAGTGAGAGAGAAGTTGAAGCGAACCCCCACCTAGAGCAGTTCAACATCACCAACAACAAGATATTCAACTTAAACTGCTGTCGTCTGTTGGATACTCTTAACAGGAAATGGGTTGGTGGACAATCAATTTGACAGGAATGGCTTGATGAATTTTCACCTGAAAAATGGACACAACTGAGCAAAGAAAGCAAGCTACAGCACAACCTCTCTGACTGCTAGTGCTCGAGATGATCCGACTCTTCACACAGCATTTCCTGTCAAGTCCAACAAGCAACCTAACAACACAGTGCATGTGGCCTAAGGTGCGACAACTGCAACAAAAGGTCAAGCTAGGAAGGAGAAAGCAAATGAATAGGCAGCAAAAGAAACAGCCAAGAGGTGCTTCTCAGTTTGTTTAACTGATGCCCACCATATACTACAAGGGGGCATGAAATATAATTAGTCTCTCAACAGATTCAGCGGATTTTTCTTTTTCTTTTAAAAGATCTGGTTAAAAGAAGAGTGTAGGGTGAAATCTGTGAATTTTTCTTGTGTTCCCCCTTATGGCGGCCATATTGCCTAAAAACAACTTTTTTGAAGCAAAATGAGGAGTGCTTGCACTAAATGTTTTTCAACGAAAATTAGATAAAAATGCCCTGTGTACTGTCCACTTCCAAGCCATCTCTGGTTTCGGCCTATTTCCGCCAGCTTTCTCTGTATTGATAAAAATTCAATTTTTATAGTACATGTATGGCAAATCTCCGACTTCGAGACTCCGACGAAAGACACAGAATATCTTTAAAACCAGCTAGCTTTGGCATCTTCAGACATTCTACTATATAGGGCGACTGTTTGTTTCCTCATAATAATAATAATAATAATAATAATAATAATAATAATAATTATTATTATTATTATTATTATTACTATTATTATTAT
>JAOWAW010149160.1:0-10245 GCA_028565695.1 Nicola tetela | reverse complement strand
CACACACACACACACACACACACACACACACACACACACACACACACACACACACGCACACACACGCACACACACACCGGCACACACACACACACACACACACACACACACACACACACACACACACACACACACACGCGCGCGCACAGCCCTAGCCAGAGCTTCATTCAACATTGTGAACCAGCCGCAAAGCTAGAGCCGCAGGCCGAACTCAGCCCAAGTCACTCAACTTCAAGCACAAGCATAGTTGTCACTTCGCGCTGATGATTAATTATGACTACCTCGTCTGCCAGCGCAGTAGGCCTACATTATCTACAATACATGTAGCTATCAGCGGCAGCGCAGAACCAAGTACTGTAGCTGTAGACAGTACGTACAGTAAACTACAGTGCAAGCAGCTGTTGGCTGTGAAGAATTTACTACTATATACATGTTGCGAACTTTGTGAACCGGTGTCCACCGCTTAGTCCACGCGCGATCGATCCGATGCAATCGCAATCAGCCCTGTTGCGCGTGCTTCGCGCATCCAGCTCCGATTTCACGCTCGCAAGCGCAAGTTGACCCTCTTGACCCAGCTAGAAGTGTTCCTGGGAACATAATCGAACAGCTGCGGGATGACCAAGTGATTCAGATTGCTGCATGCGACCCTGTGCGCTTCATTGCGCAAAACTGCGGAGTAGTTCGGCCGTCATTGCCCTTCTCCTGAATGAAATTGTTGTCTTTCCCGTGTCTTATTTACCAAAGTTGGCATCAGCAAGTCTCAAGTTCTCCGCACCAGGGTCTGGAACTAGTACTCGTACAATGCCTCTATGGCTGAAGGATGTCGTCTCAGGTGTTCGAGAAAAGGCCTCGTGACGAAAGACCTAATACTTCTTGTAGACGTGCGGTACCTCCGCCGAATGTGTTCGCCGTGCCTTCTGATAGTCAACATCAGCCAAAAAGTGCGCGGACGAAGAGTTTTCGACAGAAGTTTAAAGGCATCGGGAGTATTCTGCGGCTAACGAACATTTCTTTCATCCCGCCTGCCATACACCATTCAGCGTTTGGTGATGCTGATCAGCCGAAGACCGAACTTCCATCGGAGACAAAGTTACACCCTCTTCATCACCCCAAGGCTAATGGTCGCTTGCCTGCTGTCCAAGGCCCTGGCCTAGTTGGCTTACTCAACCATGGAAATACGTGTTTCGTCAACGCAGTATTGCAATGCTTGAGCAATAACGAGCCTCTGTGCAAGTATTTTGTGTTAGACCAGTACCGTCGTGACAGACGAAAGGTGCACGGGCGGCATTTTTCAGAGCTGACGTCGCATCTTGCACTTCTGCTGAAATCGATGTGGACTTGCAAATACGAGAGGCCCTTGTCGGCGCATTTTCGTCGTCTGATCGCCAACGCTTCTGTGCAGTACCAGGCTCAATGCCAACAGGACGCCCAGGAGTTCCTATTGTGGCTGTTGGATCAGCTGCATGAAGACCTCGCGTATCGGCGATCGGCGTCATCATTATCCGGAGGGCTGTTCCGTTTTCGCAGCCATAGCTTCAAGGTCTGGCTAATTTCACCTGCAGTGAAGTTTGTTCACTCCAAGCCAAAAAAAAAGTACCACAGTATTTTCCCTGCCCGCTGTTTCTTTAGTAGAATCTTTTCAGTCCTCCCACGCTGTTTTGAAAAAAAAAAGTCGTACGCCCCAACGTCTCTTATCCGGGCACTGACCATATATGTCAGAATTACCCGTATCTTAGGACACCCCATTCAAGAGATGTCAATACAATTATGCTTTTACGAGTTTTGAGACTCCATACTCAGCGGTGCTCAGCGGTATGTATCTGCGTACCAAAAGCGTGACCTATGGAAGATTAGACTGTGATAAGCGCCTCTTAGTTTCTGCGTTTGAAATTAGCCAGCGTCATGGAACTAAATTTAATTTTATGGTACGAACTGACATTTTTGTCATGACAATCTGCACACAGGGTGCCTGCTGTATCTCAGGTGTCTGGATAAGAAACGTTTTAGTGTAGATGTTTATCGTGACACATGTTTGACCATTAACAGTCTGCTGACCTGATCGTGAAGACCAACATCTGTGTTCAGTTCAGCAGATAATATGTGATCAACTTTGCAATAAATTTCAGTGTGCTTATGTTTGCAAGCATCCCTGTGAGACACAATGACAGATGAGAACAGACAGGATCAGATGTGGTGTGGCCTCCTAACATGCAATCATGCACACACTGGACCTACTGTTCTAGCCTCTATCTTACATGTTAGTTCATATTGCGTGGCACTCAGCATGTTTCTTTTTAGATGGACATGGACACATGCAGAAGATTGTATTGTGGAAAGCATTATGCTATTGACCAAATTTAGCAAAAGGAAAATGCATATTATGTATTTTCCTAAATGCATGGGGACGATAAAGCATCTTTTGCATTTTATGCTAAGGTCATGGCTTTAAAAGTTATTGTTTCTCATGAGTTCAAATGGAAAAAGTGACACAGGCAGGTGAAAACAAAACAAACAGCAAAGGAAAACAAAAAAATCTGATATCGCTTTTGCTAATACCCTGCTCATTTCCAAACTTGTGATGCAGGTATATTCGATACTTCGTCACACCAAAGCATGTGTTTGTTTTGTAGATGCCTAAAACAATCAAAAAGGGTGCAGATGGATGTGGAAGAAGAAGGGGGAGAGGATGTGTTAGAGTGTGAAAACTGGTGATTGTACTGGAAAGCCATGAATAGACGTGTGAAATGCCAGTATTAGAGCTCAAAAACCGGGGATTGGATCAGCGATCTGCTTGAACAACATGTCAACTGGCAGTTGTGGGTCATTTTTCACTGTCTACATTTTCTGTTTTGTTTTTCCAAGAGTTTCCAAAGCCTGTGAAACAATGAATTGAAAAGCCATGGCCCAAAGATATGTTACACAAACATTATACTATGGCAGTGATAGAATTTATAGCAAGCTGATTTGGTGACATGTACTGTAAACCCAGAAATGTCCCTGTTCTAGAAATTTTCGCATGATCACTGAACTCGCAATAGTTTGTTGTCACAAGATATAGAGTAGAATACAAATAATTCTGTTTATTGGAAATACACCCTACCCCATTGAGCAGAACTGGATTTGTGGAAATATGAGGGCACAAAACAGGCATAGCTTGCATGTCACAAAATTAAATGAATACCCATGTTTCTGGGTTTGCAAAAAGACACTACAGTCTGCTATACAAGTAAGCACCACCTTGGTTTGTCACTTGTGGTCATGGCTAGACAATTTTTGCTGTAGGGAGGTGTCAAACATAGAACAGGTGATAGTTATTTGAGTTTCAATGTACCATGTGAAGTAGATTATTATTTTACCTACAGACTTCATAGGCAACTAATGTATTTCAGCTAGGTGGGTGTAAACACTTCACTATTCTTTCTCCCTCAAGTGATTTCTTGGTGTTTAATTTCTGGCAACTTGTCTTTTGCTTTGTATCAGAACCACATACAACCACCAGAAGTTGATCGTGCTGCCATCAACTCCAGTTTTATCTATTCTCAGTTCCTTGCGCACTATCGATCAACGCTTTCCTGCCCTCGTTGTTCATCAAAAAGTAGTTCACTTGAGCCGTTTCTCTGTTTGTCGTTGTCATTGCCGGAGATTGAGGCAATACACACTCTCTATGTTACGATCATCTACCGTAACAGAGCAAGAAGACCGCGGTTAGTTGCTATTGCTGTGCCAGCCGATCATCGTGGGAAGGAACCACATCGCATCAGCTGGTTGAAGGAGCAGGTATGAAGAGTGAATTGTCATTGATAATGGCGACACTGTCAAGAGAAATAAGCAAGAGTCCTAGTCCTGTGAGGACCAAGAACATACTTGGTCAGAGCAAGAGTCACGCAAGACAAGTTGTTGCTGTGGGCTGGAAAATGAAAACACTATGGCCAAGTGTGCCAATAGTGCTTGCCCACAAATGTCTCTCCATGCAGCCACCTGTAGCCAGTCACGCAACCTAGGAATCAAAGTCTAGGTCATATATTTCACGAAAGTGACACTGATATCTGAACTGTTCTCAGCTGCTCAGAGATGCTTTGTGGTGCAGAGCTGATCTATGTAGGTTGTAGGCTGAGCATAGGAAATTTCCCGTAAGATTCAAATGACAAGCGACAGAAGAAGCGGAAGGATGGTCCCCGCCTCAAATGGGCTGCATCAATCATTTTTGAGTTATTAACAGAAAACATGTGACTCAACCCATCTCTCTAATGGATGGCAACGTTCAGAGTTGACAATATCGCCAATTCGCTCCTTTTCTTCATGTCGAGTAAAGTGATTGATGTCTGTGCACATAACCTTTCTGTAGCCTTCACCCCATGGCATCCAGAGAAATTCTGGCTGTTTTCTGGCTCATTGTGCATCAACCTGCCTATGGTTCTGACCTGCAGTCAAACTCATCAATTACAACCATTTGCCTTCCCATTGGTGCTTTTCTGTGGGCAGAAACAGATAACTTTGTACTGTGTGGACTGTGGGCAGAGCCCCAACTCTGTATCCTCCAGCCACATGTAAGATATCTGAAACGCTTGTTATGAAAAGTGGCCTTCACTGTGCTTCTTAGGTGATACCTCAGCTAATCAAATATGATCATGTTGAAATTTTCCACAGCTCTCGTTGAAATGCCTTATTTAAAAAACAGTACCAAAGATTCTTCAAAGAGGGTGCCGTTCTCTACTTATGGAGCACTGAAGGTAGACTAGTGTAGAAAATCTGTGCGTTCGTTGGTTCAATGGGTTCTAGGCAGAATTTCTAGAAACTATAGTGCTGTTTTTTTAAAGAGCAACATAAACTGGCTATCTGCCAAATTTCAGCCCAACCAAGCCTTATGGTGAGCTGCTACTGCTTAAGAAAGTTCATAGTTTCAAAATTTTAATTGCCATTTTCTGCACCCACACAAGGAGTATTTCAGGGGTTTTGCCACCTAAGATCTCCATAGGCTGTAGGCTTTCCATTGATGTAATGTGAACTTGAACCTTTCATGTGGTTTCATTTTTCCTTTGTGGGGGGGGGGGGGCATCCTTAACTCAAATCTTCACTGAGAGCAGTTTCTCACAATCACTTATGAGAAAATTGTGAACTGGTATCAAATCTGAAGCAAACAAGTTGTAAAACCTTCCACTGGGAGCCACCAGAACGTCCATGGAGAGCCAGTTTCAATTTCACACTGAAGTTCCAAGCTGCCCTGTTTTGAAATTGCAGTGATTGATGATTTTGAGTGTATGATTTGTGATTTTTGCAGGTGGCTCGTTTGACTGGTCTCTCTGAGGCTATGGTGGTTGTAAGCGTGGACTCGGGCTCCTTCCTCAACACATATCGCCATGATGACCCCATCGCCAGCTTACAAGGCGAGGTGTACATGTTTGAGGCTCCACGTTATATACCCCGCTCCTCAACCAACAGTCTGGCATCAATCGGTGGTCATAATTCTCTTTCACTTTCAGTCACATACGGCTCGGTGTCAACGCAAACACACTCCGACAGTTCTCACCCTGCAGCACTCAACCCTCGTCTCACAAGTTTAACAGTGGCCGATTATGGAGAAGGAAAGCCACCTGACTCGCCTGTAATCAGTGTGTCTCGTGCTTCACCCAATCCAGGAGGTGAATCCTTGATGCTTCAACAACCGCCATCGCCTGCCCAGACCTCTGTGTTTGGTAATGATCCAGGTGGAAATGGTGGTGGAGCATCCGCCGGATTTCCAGCAGTGCCGACTGATATTCGACAGACTGTGCTCGTCTTGGTGCTCCTAGTGCAGGGCTCTATGCACAACGGGAAGAGGTACTGTTATGTGCTCTCTGTTCTCAGGGAGGTTGCCTCTCCATGTTGTCTTGCTGTCTTTCACCATTCTTGCTCTCTCCTTTCTCCCTCACTCTCCATGTCTCTGATATTTCTCTTTCTGTTCCTGTCTCTTACTCACTGGCTCTCTCTCCCCCACCCCTTTTTTTTTCTCAGCCAGTGGGCATTTTCAAGAAATCGTACATAAGATCAGTCAGTGTTGAATTAAGGCCAGTTACTTTGGCTGGTATAAAGTAGCTGAATGCATTGCCACAAAAATTTGTCATGTGCATTAACAAGTTTTCTCAGGCTCTTTTCTGAGGCAGTCATTTCATTTGATACGGTTGAAAACTATCTGGGTGTGCAGTTATATAGGATGTTGTCCTGGCATTGACGTACCAGTAGATATTTGGTTTGTTGTTGTGCACATGTGTTGGTATTGCATATTGTGGCAGCAGTGCATATCAGAGACTCAATTGGTTTCCCAATGGCCACATCAAGGACCAAAGTATCACATCATGATGATCAGGTAGAAGATTCTGGAAGATCTTGAGCAGCATATAGGAGCTAGTAAGACTGCCTTTTGACATTGAGAGAGAGAGAGAGAGAGAGAGATTCATGAGTTGAGGGGGCTGGAAGGCTAGCTCACTTGGTGCAGTGGAAAGATTTTTAACGTTGATGGTGCCCTAGCATAGACAAGTAGACTTGCCCCCCTCCCCCAATGTGGCTCTACGAACACCAGGTTTATTACAGAGAAGTGAACGTTCCTGGCAAGTTGGTGAAAACAATATCCTCTGGCAACCGGTTTGTTGACCGTTTCCAAGTCATGAATTACTAGAGATATCTTTGGCAGTTGCTTTGAAGGCAATGATGATTGACAATGAACGTAGAAGTACATACTGATTTATCGTTAATGAATGATGACAACCACCAAAGCAAGAGCAGTTCACATGGTGGTGTTTATTGGTTTACTCATGTGTTACAAGCTAAGTCATTTGTGTTTGTTGCTCAGGTGTTTTTTTTTTGCTGTCATTTGTGTTTGTTGCTCAGGTGTTTTCTTTTTTTGCTGTTTAGATTTGGTTCTCCAATGTCTCTTCGGCTCTATCGTGACGAGAGCTTGCAAAAGATCAAGAATGTCATCCTCAAGGGTATGATGCGTTTTGCCACACTGCCAGTACCTGCTGAGGTGAGGATGTAGGCTGAGCAGAACAGTCTCTCAGTTTTATTCATAAAACTCAGTGGCAAAATTAAAAAAAAAATTTATGTGCTACAGTTAACTTTTAATGTTTCTATGAACACAGTGAAACCAGTGTGCATGATTACTTAACTCAACATGGTTAAATTGATTTAGAGGCATCTTTTGTACAGAAATATGTCTCCTGTTGTACACGTACTGTTGCAGTTGTGAGCCTAGTCATGCATGCTAGAAAGGTGCCTGTTTTATTGGTGTTGTCAGTCAAGCTGCTCCTACTCTACCTGGTGGAAATGTGTGTTTTGTGAAAGAGGTTGGAGAGGAATTCTGGGCATATGTGTGTAAAAATTGTTTTGCTGAAATTTCATATTTGAAAAACTGATCTTCGTTTTGGGATCCCCTGCATGTTAACTTGTCTCTCACTCACTCTCCCTCTCTGTCGTCCTTTCTGGCTGTCATCTTGACGTAGTTTCGCTCATCACAAGATGTCTTTCAGTTGCGCATCCACGACCACCTCGAAGAGGGAGCATATCTTGATGAGAGTGACCCTCGGCCTCTGTACTCTGCACCAATTGAATCGTAAGTACTCTTTCCGTAAAGTCTGAAAACATTGTGAGCAATATGCTCATCCTCAATAGTGCTTGTGTACTTTTTATTCAACAACAATCAAAACACAAAATAGCATTCTCATACCAAGGGGTCTGTTTGTATGATGAAGTTAGAGTTTTCAAGCTGATTGATGAACAGTGCTGGTTTGTGAGGAGGTATGCAGATGGGCGGGTCAGTTGCATTCATATATATACGAAGGGACAGGCGGAATCTCTCAAGGTTGAGGATTGGTTTTGAAGTATCTCTCATTTTATGAAGAGCTAAGACATTGACTCTCAGTCCCAGGAATGCGAGGTGTTTTTTTCATGCCCTGAGTTTTTTGCTTTCTGTCTTTATACTGATGTCTTGTCTCTTTTGAAGAGTTTCTTGTAGAGAGAGAACCTTTTGGGTTTAACGAATACCGGTATTGCCTATGGAAGACTTCTGTGGCCATGGCCATTGCATGAAGGCTAGCCTTGCAACATCATTCTTCTGTTCTGACGAAAAAAAGACTGTGAATTATGTGGAGTGATATCATGTCTGAAGCGTGTGTCATGTGACCATGGTTGAGCGAACAGAGCAGCTTGTTGGTTGGTCTACTTTGGTTTCCATGGTGATGGGTAGCATTTGGAAGTCCTGTGGTAGTTTTGCAGTGTGCTGCAGTAGGCTCCAGTTCTTTTACTTTTCATGGTATTAGAACTATCATCAGGTCAGTTTGAAGTTGTCAGAGATACCTGAAGAATCCATTGTTTGGAGTGTGGTTGGAACACTTCAGATCTTCTGTGGTGAAATATGTTGCTCCCATCTGTCACTCTGTATGTAGCATGTTGTGTCATAGGCAAGTTTAAGGGTCTGGGATGACAAATATGTCTTTACAGTAAGCGTGGGTCTTGTTTCTTTCTTTTTGTTTTGTTTCAGGGCTCTGCAGCAGTTTGATCCAGAGTTGGGTGAGCCACATGTTAAGCTCATCGCAGAGTGGACGGAGGAGATGCGTAGTAGGTGTGTGCGTGTGTGTGTGTGTACTTGTTTGTTTGTGTGTTTGGTGCGTTCAGTCAAAAAACATGTTGTACAGCACTATTCAGGCCCATCATGCAACATTGCAGATGTGAGAGAAAGCTAGTGTGTTTTAAGAGTGTATTTTTTGTGATTCCTTCCAAAAATGGACGATCTGAATATTGCTATTGCAGCGATTTCAGCAATGTGAGGGATAGAGAGATGATGTTGAAGTCAAGGAGATTAACCCTAAGGGAAAGTTACCCATTAGTGTATGACGTACACTACCACAAGTACCAAGCATGTGTTATTTTAGCAACAGCCTGGTACCACAGTGTGATAGCTCACCTGGTCCAGACCATCATGATTTCATGATTTTTGTCTTCCAGTAATCAAATAATTTCATGATTTCAGTACTTGCCATGAGTTTGGTGTATGTAATAAGGCTTGTGACATTTGTCCTACACCACTGGTTCAATGGTCAATTTTTACTTTGGATGTCGCGGGATATTTCTCTGTGGTATTTGCCTGAATGGACATGAGTGATCTGCTGTGGTTCATTGGCTTGAATATCCAAGCAGAGACTTTGATTTGAAGGGAACGTAGAGCCTATGTTAAAGTGGTTGGGTTTTAACGTTCTTTGGGTGCTTCAGGGGCTCAGGGTAGTGAAATGACTGTGCTGTGAAATTCAACATTTTGTCAGAGGGAGGCTTGAGTTTCGCACTAATGTGGCACCATAAGATGCCTCAACCCAGTTATGACATCACTATGGCAGAATCTACAGGGGGTCTAAGTTCATATACAGGCCTTGAATTATTAGTGGCTTCACAATTGGATTGAGCTGTCTTCAGGGATTTTGTCCCCTAAGCTGGCATGCCACAGCAAGGGTTTGGACTGAGACATTTGACAATGTGGTCTGTGAGCAGAAGAAAGACTGTTGTGGTGCACCTAATCTCAAGTTGGAGGGCAGGGACAGATGATCTACTGTCCACAAAGTGATGTTCCTGTTTGAGACTTCATTAGTGGTGTTTCCTTTTTCATGTCTTTTACACGCTCTCCTTCAAAATCCGCACCATTGCACAGACTGAAATATTTCAAGCATGTCTACTGTTAGTACGCTTGACAAGCCACACTATTCAGTAAGATAAATTGAAAATAAACCAGTGGCCAGTGTGATAACAAGAAGCACTGAATAATCAGGGTTTTGAATTCATTTCTCTGTCTTGAATCTCCCATTGTTAGGAGAAATTCTTTATAGGCTGTGTTTTTCCAGCATAAAGTTTGTACCCTTTTTGTTTCTTTGTGTGGTGTAGAATTATGCCTCTTGAGCGAGAACCTGTGGAGGATGATCCTAGTGTCCTTGACATTGAAGAGAGACTGCGGCTGTTACGCTCCTGCACCCTTGATGATTGTCTGAAGCTCCACACACAGCCAGAACTGGTGAGTGACGTGCTGTCTGCATTGAAAGAATGTTTTGGCATTCCTCTGTTCTGCCTGTCTGCTCACCATCTAACTCTGTTTGTTTTTGTCTGTTTCTCCCTCTTAATGCCAAGGCTGAAGTGTCCTTTTCTTTCTGTTTGTGTATTTTCCTCTTCATCTCTCTCTCTCTCTCTCTCTCTCTCTCTCTCTCTCTCTCTCTCTCTCCCCCCCTCTCTCTC
>JAOWAW010149149.1:0-10245 GCA_028565695.1 Nicola tetela | reverse complement strand
GATTTTTCCTCTTGGTGGGCGATATTCTTTACCGTTCCGAATAGCAAATTGGTGGGCGCTGTTCTTTACCAGAGCCCTGCGCGCTAGGCGCTAGGCGGGCTTCGGTCGAGAAACTGAGCCCCGCCAGCCTGCTATCATGTGGCTATGGCCTGATAGAGGCCAGTAGCAATCTCATTGATGATTTCCTGCAAATCTATCACGTAACATGTAAGCATCTCCTGTCAGCAGCTCCCGTCAGCTTGTCTCGCTTCGCGCGCTTGGCCTGTTGGGAGCCGTTTAAGCATGGCAGTAGGTCAACTTCGACCACACCGTGTCCATTGTTCGTGACCGATGTACTGTAGTCGTTATGAGTCGAGCACTGTAGTCGTTGTGAGTCGAGCACTGTAGTCGTTGTGAGTCGAGTACTGTAGTCGTTGTGAGTCGAGCACTGTAGTCGTTGTGAGTCGAGTACTGTAGTCGTGAGTCAGTACGTAGTACACTGTGGCAGGGCATAGCGGTAGCCTCTGCAGTTTGTGCAGAGTTTTTGTCAGCGCTAGAGAATCCGTCAAGAGCTAATAAAAGGGCGTGTTTTAGTAGTTAGTGCGCAGCAACCTCTGCCAAGTGGCCCAGCTTCAGGCCGACGCGTACGCACATCCTCAGCGAAGAGCGCGCTGCGGTTGTCATCATCATGGCTGACTCAGAGTTGGAAGAAGGTGAGTCTTCTTTTTATGTAGACCGTTGCGTGGCCTCGTACTACCATGAGATAACCATAACAGAAAACACTGTACGTGTGCGAATGCGTAGCAATCAATTTCTGCACCTTCACCATCTAAATGAACGCAACCGGACTCGAAACATATGACGCCAGCGCCTAGCCTAGAACGAAGAGCGGGTGATGTTTACAGCTCGACCAAATTAATCCGCCAGCTAGCGCTCAACAAATAAGCTGGTTTCAGGGCTAGCTTTATCACTCGCGCCCGACACGATTCGATAGGCGGAAGTGCACACTGCGCTGATCTTGCTTGCCTTAAACACAATGATTACAACAAAAAAACTGTACATGATAAAACATACGCATATCGAATGTTAAAATCATTTATATGCAAGCAGACGTGTATGTGTGATAAGCCAGCAGCACTCACCAGCAGTCGCTCATGCTGGGCTGTCCTTGGACATCCTGCGTAATATAGCAAATGAAGTGGGACCGCATACACGCAATGAATATCCAACAAATAAGGCTTACTAGTTATGTAACAACCTTGTACTTCACACTGGGGCCATCAATGCTAACAGCTAGCGCGTGTGGATTGACATCACACACCGCACCTGAATGCTAATTTATCACAGTGTGCACATGTATTGTATATGTACAGTTGTACACACATCAAATGTTGGCATTGCTAAACACTTGTACATGCTACTGTAGACACTTGTTTGTGTTTTATTTTTGTTACTCTTGTTAGTCCACCACCAACTAAGATGAATTCCAAACGAGTTTTTTTTGCCCATTTGTGCTGCTGTATAATGTAGGTTACACAAACCAATGTTTTCGACTCACAAACCTTGAATAATGAAAATAAATGGCAAAGAAAAGGTCATTCTTAGGAATTAATGGTACATTTTGCAAACAAAAATTTCAGTTCTTCAGTGTATGCGTGTTTGCAACTGTGCGTACCTTTTATAGTGTACATGTACGTACACATGACAGATTACAATCTATGCAACTGTATGTACATCGTGCCACACTACACAGAGTTTCATGTCACATCTACACTATAGCTTTCATGAAACAATGAATATTTAATTATTAATATTGAGTTCAGGTTTACATCTAATGATGTTTTCTGTTCTGTTGTGTGATTTTATTTGTAGTTACAGTGACTGTCAGAAATGAACGCTGTGCAGCACTGCCATACGGCCTTGCAATTGATAGTTTCCTAGAAACAAAAGTAATGATAGACAGTGTTGAAGACGTCAGTCGCTTTTCGCGTTTCTGTGTATATGATATCATCACAAGAGTGAATGAGACATCTGTCCATAGCAAAGCTGAATTCATGGATGCACTTGCTAAGATCACTGAGTCACAGGAGACAATCAATTTTGTGGTGCAAAGAAGTAAGTTCAGATGTCTGATTGCTTAATTGATTTTCTAGCTTAGGTTGTGATTTTCCTTGAAGGCTGTAAAGCAATCCAATGAGGAGTGAGTTGAACTTTCCCAGGTCTTGCCTTGAGTGTTCTTGAGTAAAACATTAGACATACAAATTTTCTTTGGCCTCTTTTCTCTTTGGTTATTTTCCGAGAGAGTTGTCAAAATTGTTTTGCATTAATAGTGCACAATGGTATAACAGTTTTACAGGATAAGAGACTTTCTTTTGGTAACTAAGTTCCTTGCAGTTCACGGCTCTTCGATAGAAGCATTTTGTTTATTACATCTACTTTTTCAGAACATGGAATTACTCCTGTTGATTATGAGGTAGGTGCTGCTTAGTTCGTGGTGTTTTTATACTTTTCTACTGAAAGAAGATAGGTCAGGAAGTGATATTAGCCTCAAGTGGTGAGTGTAACATAAATGCATACACCTGGTTACAGCTGTGCTTTAAATAATTATTTTTCACTTCATTCAAAGACTCTGCACACGTGTTGTATTCTTTTTGTTGTTTTGGTTGTTTGGCATTTGTGAAGTGGAATTCAGGAGCTCAAGATGAGCCTGCTTGTTTGAACAGTTTCCCTGTTGCTCAGCATTCTCATGTGTACACAAAGAATAAGTAGATTTGTGGCATGTACTTGAGTATGCAATATTTATTACTCAGATTGTTGCCTACCACTTGCAGCTGTTGAGTGGATGTAGTTAGTTATTTCTTTTTCTTGTGGCAAAACAATTGTCAGGCAATTTTTGTGAGTCTAATATTGACTACTGTTTTGGTTTGCAATGTTGAAATGTTTGAAGGAAGTGACACCGCTAATGAAAGCGTCATGCATGGGTGACTATGATGAGCTGCGGAGACTGCTGTCCACTGGGGAAGCAAAAGATGGCAGAACAAAGGTTAGAGGAATTTTAAGTTGTAGGTGGTACATGTCTGTATTGTTTATAATCATGCAGCCTGACACAGAGGATTTTAGAACTGCTTAACTCTCTAACAGCATGACTTCACCAAGTTGAAGTGCTGCAGATGTGTTGTTTTATCTGTTGTAATATCTCCTGCTGACAGTGGTTGGTCATGCATTAATAGTGCTCAGTGATAATATTGTGGCCATGGCTCAAGAGTGGATGTGTTAGTTTAATGTCGAAATGCCAGTTCAATTAGATATGTCTGTTACAAGCCCACATTTACTGGTCAATAAACCCTCTAGGATTCCCTAGCTTGCATGTAGAGCCACATAATAGATTTGATCTGGTCACTAACATCAAGGGCACTCAAGCTATGTTCAGAGTCTACCTTTCTGGTGGATACTTCAAAACTGAAAGAGATACTGTAAATTCGGAATTTTGGGGTAGCTAAATATTTTAGGTAAAATCTCTTCTGCCCTTTTAGGTATTGCTTAAATTTCAGTAAAGTCTGACTTCAGCAATTGGTGTCTATACTGAAATAACAAATTAGGTGTATTTTATTTTAGGCACTGCAAGAGGTGGACCGAAATTAATGAAAATTAAATACTACCAAAAATTTCTGGATTTACAGTATTTGTGGACAGCTACTCGACGACCATAGTGGACCGCACAATCAAATCGTGGAGAAATCCGAGTTTAGTGAGAATGAAGCAGTACCACAGCACACACACACACCGGGTGTTACAAATGAACCGATCAAGAAATCCGATGCATTGAAGCTGGTTACGATTAAGTTGCTGTGGATGGGTAACACCAGCAACATAATTTGCAAGGAAATCAAGGGCACCATTATGAAAGGGTTCCCAATGGCTCTACCACACGTGATTTCCGCTATCAACCATACATTCTTTGGCCGTGCCGAAGACGTCTTGCCTACATTGTCAAAAAAAGTTCCGTTGTTTATCCCTTCACTTGAAGCTGTAAGCTTAAGTATGTAGGGAAGATAACTCAGCACCTCTCAGAGAGGATTAAGCAGCATGTCCTAGCCAAGAGTTTGAAGCCTACACCTGTCACAAGGGAGTCTGCATTGGACTCTACCTTAACGCACCATCTGAAAGAGAGCAGCAGGTGCATCCCAGAGGAAACAAGGAACTTCAAAGTCTTCGTGCAAGCAAAAAGTGGTGTGCATTTGGATGTGTTTGAGGAATTTGGTGCCAGAAATGTGTCTATATATTTTTGAAGAGATTACACGGAGACACAAATGCGTATAAAGCCACAAGCAGAACAGATTCATTTCAAAAGCTTAAGCATCTTCAAAGCTTTTTGTCCAGTCGCTCATGAGGAGGATATTCCATAAAGAATCAGAATGCAAAATAGGCACAGACTTGAGTCATTAAAAACAACCAACAGGTGACAAGCTAAGACTAGCGTTTTGACGCTTTGACACATACCAATGAGGCGACAACTACAACATTGAGATACTGTTTAATCGGTTGAAATCCTTTTAGCGCTAACTCTACATGTTTATGACAGATACAGAACTTTCACATGTTCTTTTTAAGACAAGCACACACGCACACACATAAACCGGAGTTACTTCAATGAAAAAGCAGACAAAACTGGGTACCCTCTTAACAAGGACCATTGCTATGCTATCAAGGAACTGAAGAAGAACCAGACTGTAGTCATTGCTGGACCTGATAAAGGTAATGGTGTGGTCCTACTTCAGCGAAGCAATTACGTTAACAAGATGGAAAGAATGCACAGCCAGATAATTTTGTTATGAGTGGTGATGTTACTGCAGATGAAATGGTAGCACCATTTAACAAGAAAGGGCTGTTCAGGCATTCTCACTCCCTGCATGCAAGGCAGGACACATATCACGAGAGGCTTATGAACGAATTTGACCAGTGGGTGAGAGCAGACCGTGAATGTATGGGGCACCACAGGTCCACAAGCCTGGAACACCACTACGACCAATACATTCCTTACCTTTGCCTAATACTTTCAATAGTGAATGCGCTGCAGCATGCCGTGGCCAGATGGCTGACTGAAGTACCATGCCCTGTTGTAGGCAAATATTCTGAACATACATTTGAGTTTTGCAGCAACATTGAGGAGTTTGAAAAATCTCATGATGCTCTGCCACAAACCTTCATCTGCTTGTTTGATGTTGTTAGCCTGGTCATGAACATCCTGTCTGAAATTATCGCCATTAGCCTTGATACCTTGTACAGAGATGATGCTATTGCACCACCATTGGTCCTGGAACAAGTCCTCAAAAAGATTCTACTCAAAGCTACAACAGAGGTTGAATTCAGCTTCAACAATATCATGTACCGTCAAGTGGAAGGTGTTGCAGTGGGATCACTGTTTGGCCCAGTGTTCTCCAACATTGGTGTTGGAAATTGTAAATTGAGGGTCAACCCATCACAATAGCCACTACTGGTATTTTACAACCGATTTGTTGATGACACGTTTGCCATTTTCAGCGATGAAGCGGAATCTAAGGAGTTCTTTTGCTGACTCAATTAACTTCATCCTTACCTACAGTTTGCTATTCAAAATGAAAGCATCAATGAGATGTGCTTGTGCAACATGGGGAGAATAGGCTTCTTTGATCAGTTTATTGTAAGCCAGCATTTTTGGTTCTGTAAATGAGGTGTGGCTCTCTCCAACTGGCCAGAAGATCAACCTGATAAAGTCACTAACGTCCAGGGCAGTGAAAATATGGCCCGTTTCAACTTTGCCACTCGAAATCACAAACCTTAAGATACTCTTTGCCAAGAACAGCTATCTGAAAAATGGAAAAGCACCAACGGACAGCTAGCCAGAAACTAGCCGCTATCATGACTGTGGACAAAGAATCGGCAGCAGAATATGTCATTCTCTGCCTGCCATGGCTTGGCAATGTCAGCAACCAGTACAGTCAGCTAGTTTCTGGTGTTATCATGAATGGCTTTCCATAAGTGGAACCTCTCGTTGTATTCACTACCCCACCTGCCTTTCTTGGCGATGAGCTAAGGACGTCCTCCTGAGAGCACCAAAAAAGCCACACTGTCTATCAATGTATGTGCAGCTGTGAGCTCATGTATTTCAGAAGATACACCAGTGCTTGTCAAAAGGGTAAAACAACACATCCTGCTGAAGGCAGTGTTGGACATGCCAGACATGTGTAAACACGGACTGGGCCATCACACGTTATTTTTAACATTTCAATTGCATCACTAAGTCACTACGTGAAGAAGGATTCGGTATTTTGGCACAAGCTCAACACCCGGTGCACATGGATGTATTGGAGGTACTTTACATCAAGAGGTCAGCACTGCCCCTTGTAGCTGAAGGGAACATGTCCACTGTCTTGCTTTATCTGAAACAGTGACTAAGACTTACACAAACACCTGTACGTCCACCTGCTTGGTAGCGAGATGTCAAGTTTTTGTTTCAATTAGTCATGCTTCATCATGGTTACTCATGTCTTTGATTAAACTTAATTTTTATTCTTGCCCGTTGTACACTCCCGGTGAGAATCAGGCAAAAAGCATCTTGAAGACTAATTATGGTCATTGCATTTGTCCTTGCCTTAGCTCTATATCAATTGGCCTCCACTTGCAATGAGTACGGATTGGTGATACCTTCTGGCCATGGAAAAATATCCCAGCAGGGGTCTGTCTTGGCATCCTTCTCTTTCTTATCTAATGTACATGTACTCCTTCGATCTTTCTTCTGTAGTCCTTCCACCAGCAACATGTAAGTTCACGGATGACATGGCTGTTAAGTTTGCGCACTGAAATCCATGGGAAGCTACCAAACACCTCCAGGTTGTAGTAACCAACACTGGGCAATGGCTTCTTGACTGGCACCGAATGGCGAATAGTGAAAACACCGAAATTGGGAAATTCTGATGACAAACCCTCCCGCAACAATTGCATATGCCTGTTACTCTCTACAACAAGCGACCCATGACTGCTACCACACACAGGCACCTTGGGCAACCACTTTTGTCCAACATGTGTTGGACCTCTCATATAGAGACTGTCCTTGTGAAGGCAAGTTGACTGATTGGCATACTTCGTGGGCTCCAGTCTTCTTTACCACATGAGGCACTATCTGCATTTTACAAATGCTGCATCTGCCCTATATGCATTGAGTATGCTGATGTTACTTGGGGAAGCCTCCCACGGTCGATTTGTCTGATCGGTTGGAATTCTTTCAGCGGAAGGCAGCTAAATACATTCTTGGCCTCAGCATCTATGAGCATATACGTGGAGAGGTCTGCTCTTAGCAGCCTTCCCTCATCACTCCATACCCTACCAGCTTCGTAAGAAGCAAGTCTTCAACTCCTCGACACCTTGGACATGCATCTTTAAAGACTCACCACTGTATGCATGCATCCACGAGTATGACTCTTTCCTCTCGCAGTGAAAGCCCACGAGAAGCTCTCCTCTAACAACTCTTTCTCGAACCTTGTCTTGGCTTCAAGTTGTCAGCGCGTAACTTGTTTCAATCACTCCTAGAGGTAACTTAGCTCAACTCACATGCACTCTCCTCTACTGTTTACTGCTTTCTCTCTCCTTTTTCTCTCAGGATTTATTAATTTTCTGAACCCTTCCTTTCTTCTGTGAATTACTTTTGCTTGTGATATTCTATTTGAGATACATGTAGTTTTTTATTATTTTTTTCTTTTGTTTCTCTTTATTTATTATTTATTGTTTATTTTGAAACAACTCTACTTGAACTGGCCTCGGCCATATTTGAGATTAATAAAGAAGATGATTGAGTAGTATCTCTATGTGGCACACATAGAGGTACTACCATGTGCAAACAAAATATATTGATGCTTTGTTTTCACAAAGGGGGAAATGGAGAAAGTTGTTAGTGATCTTCTGTTTGTGTATGTGCATTGTGTGTGTATATGTGTCTTTGTTGTGTCTGTCTGTGTGTGTATGAATGTATAACAGTGCATTTGCTCATATGTGTATTATGTTTATGTACTTTGACAGGGGTTCAAGCTGGGATCTCTCCATCTCCTCGCAGTGTTTTGCCCAATATCACAGCTGACTTGCTGTTATGACCTTCTTCTTTCATCGGGTATTCACCTTCATCAACACATGGAAGTAAGTTTTCATTAGAAATCACCTGTTGGTGCAGGGCATCACATCACTGAGGGTGATGGAAGTGACTAGTAAACTGGGAAAAAGAGAGGGTCAGTATACGGTTGTCTTGAGGCCGTATTTTATTGTGTCATCACCTCTGGTGTTTAGGTTAGTACAAGGTTATGACTGTCATCATGACGATTGATATGAACAGGGTATGACAAGGTGAAAGTACTTTTTTGTTCTCTTCTTTTTTATTTAGCAAAGGCATTCCTGGGCAAGTTTTGGACAGGTTGTTATGAATCATGCTAATTTGTAATTTGTAGAGATCCAGAAGTGAAAGTTTCTGGAAGTGGATGGAGGTGTGTAAAGTTTTGTCAGTGCTGAATTAGGTGAGTGGCAAGAGAGGAGTATCTGATCAAAGAATGGTAGTCTGCTAATTTGGTTTTGATGCAGGCAAAAAAATTCATACACAAGATTGTCCTGTCCGAAACACACATTATGTACATGGTTTCACTAGGTGAGTTCAGGAAGCACCTCACATCTTCAGAGGACATGACAATTCTCAAGTTGTTCCCACAGGTTTCCTGAGCTCCACCACATTTGGGTTCCCCTTCTGTGCCCTGAGGGCTAGGAGAGGAGGAGAAAGGGTCTTTAGCAGGAAAGTAATGAAGAGAGAAAAAAATACCTTCCCACCATTATTTAAACTTTCAAGGGTCGATTTATAGTTGCTTTACTCCCCAGCAGTGTCTACACTTGAAACACTGGACGAAATACTGTGCATCCTGACCGTATCTTCTGAAAATAAGGTCGTCGTTTTCAAAATACTGAGCACAACTGAGTGCAGGCAGAAATCGATTACTGTATCAGCACTGTAGGCAGAACTGGCAGTACTGGCCAAATGCTGGTTGTTGCTGCTGGCAGGTGGTTGAAAGACAACCAACCAGCAAATAAATAAACAAACAAATAAATAACTAACTGGTGGATGCACAAAGTGTGTACTGTACTAGCGCGCTTCACACAGCACTTTCACTCATGTTCCGGCCTGTCTTTGCCATTGCTACCAGTTTAGCTGGTTAGAGTCAATTTCTAGCTAGATGTGTGCATGTGTCAATTAGCCCTTTGAACCGGAAACTTCTGCAGAAAACATCTGCTTATGTTAAAGTACCTTTGTTCCATCTCACTTGACTTCTTTATCATACAAAATACCAAACAGAAACATATACCTTATTTGAAAGTATATTTCTCAAAGATTCACAAGTCAGGCTACTGTTTGAGACACATAAAAAGCAGAATTTTCTGTCACTATACAAGGACAACCTGTCAGTAGTAGTAGTAGCTGGTTTTATTGCAGTTCACAGGCAACAGCAGTGCACGATAATAAAGAGGATGAGTACATGAAATGAGACTGCATCAAGCTTACCACTGCAGAAACCAGGGGTACCAGGGCCATAAACACACCATGAACCAGATGAAAAACAAAAAATGTAAGAAATAATAAATTTCTCACCTACTGCCCTCGGCCCAAGGGTGGTGACAGGAAAAAAACCCAAGTCAGGGAAAAAACTGGGACCAAAACACAGCCCCCTGGCTTCCTGACATTAGAACTTCTGCTAGCTGGTTGTGTGCTGGCTAGAACAATAGACACAATGGGAGGGAAGGTGAGAGAGTACGATGTCAGAGAGAAAAAACAAGACTGCAAAGAATTAAAGTGCCAAGGAGAGAAAACCAACCACGATGAAAACGAGATTGAATGTGCAAGCGCAATAAAATCACAACGGTTGCTATGTAACCTATCCAAGCAACAAAGAAACCTCATACTGACGCTCTAAAATACTCGAGTTTCTGTCTCTCTCTCTCTCTCTCTCTGCGATCGGCCGACAGAAAAGATAAGATGTTGGCACTTCAATAGTAGGTAGGGCATGTTATCAAAACTCAACAGCACTCCATCGTTGAATACATTGCTGGGTGCTTCTGATCTGTCGCTAAGCAGTCTGAAATCCATAGTCTGTACTTCTAAGAAGGACAATTGATCAGTGTCAGCCTCGTGCCTGAACCAGTAACATTGTCTAACTCCAACTCTGTTTTGTAGACATTTCTCTTCTACCCCCCCCCCCCCCC
>JAOWAW010149116.1:0-10247 GCA_028565695.1 Nicola tetela | reverse complement strand
AAGAAGAAGAAGAAGAAGAAGAAGAAGAAGAAGAAGAAGAAGAAGAAGAAGAAGAAGAAGAAGAAGAAGAAGATAAATAAGCATCGGTGGATAGCGGAGAAATTGAGGGAGCAGAGGGGCATGGACGTGACGCCCAAGCAGGTCAAGGACAAGATATCCAGCATAAAAGAAAACGGGGAATAAAATGATCAGAGCGTTCGTCACCCCGCCAGTCAAGCAGAAGGCCAAAACAGGCACTGCTGTTGATGAAACTGAAAAACTGGAGCCAGAGCTGAACTGGACGGAGCTGAAGAAAGCAGCAAAATGGCCACTGCTCGAACTATACTATCAGCTGTTTGAAAGCCATCCAACAATGTGCATCGGCACTTCTGCTGATTCAGCTAATGTCAGTAGCGATTCTGATAATGACCCGGAAAATATTAGCGGTGATGAAGGTGCTGCTAGTCAAGCAGAAGGCCAAAACAGGCTCTGCCGCGGATGAAACTGCACAACGGGAGCTACAGCTGAACTGGACAGAGCTGAAGAAAGCAGCGAAATGGCCACTGCTTGAACTATACCATCAGTTGTTTGGAAGCCATCCATCAATGGGCATCGGCACTTCTGCTGATTCAGCTAATGTCAGTAGGGATTCTGATAATGACCCGGACACTAGTAGCGGCGATGAAGGTGATGATCCATAACATCCTGGTGAGTCGGATTTCACTGATCTCAGCGAGCCTGACTCTGAGTCTGAAATGTCATAGCATCACGAGGGTAGCACAATTCCGACTACAGCTGCACGCGCAACAGTAGAAGAACTAGGCCATAGCAGGTAGACCAAGCGGAAGAAAAGCCCTGGTCCAGACAAAGAGCATTCTGCAAAGAAAACAGCTACAGTGTCTTTGCGAGTGGCCTCCTCGTCGCATAGACTACGCAGCAACAGCAGTTTTTCTCTGGGTTTGCAGACATTATCAAGCGGCAAACCAGGGAGAACATGGCCTTTCAGGTAAGTATTTGAAATGTTTCTTTAATATTGTCTTTTTTACCATGGTGAATTCCTACCATTTGTGGATCTTTCCTACTGATTTTGCTCCATATGCGGTCAGTTGTAAGGCCACTATTGGTAGCAATTAGGAGAGATAGAAAATGTTCGTAAGTGAATTCTATGTGAAGTAAAATCTAGATGTTGACTAGCACTGACAATGTACTGTAATCCCTTTCGTTGATTTCACGGCATATCCTTTATTATGGTATTTGCCATTTTCTGACATCATACTTCATCATCAAGTTCTGATGTTTACATTAGTATCATTCTGGTAACTTGGTGGTAAATTGGTTTTGATGAACTGTAACAATGGACATTTTCGTTTATGATTTAAATTTGTAAAGTTCGTAAAATTTAAAAAATTATGAAATTATATAGGTTACTAAATTTTGTACATCTACTTGTACACATGTGGCTGATGTGCCATACTTTGGGAAGAGTTACACCTTCAACTCTTGCGTTTTTGTGACTCACACTATATGCTGTACAGTGGAGTGCATGTCGGGCAATCTGCAATTGCACGCAAGGGACATTACATATGCACATACTTAATGATTTAACTCAATCTTTGGCTTATGAAATTTAATTGCTTACGAAAGGCCAGAGGCCCTTGTTTACAAAATATTTCGGCTATACGAAAATTTCAAGGGTACAGTACATGTAATGCCAAAATAAAATTTGTTTCTTTTTTGTTTATCTTAGCCACTGTTAATTCTGTCTTCTTTGTCACAGGCTCAGTTTGCTCAGCAGCAGCAAGAATTTGAACAGCGGATACAGCAACAGCAACAGCAAAGTGCACAGCAATTTCAGGCAAACATTTCCATGCAAATGATGTCCTTTCAGGCAAATTTAATGAGGAATTTATTTGGTGAAGGTGGGCCAAGCAACAGCCAGCAACCACCAGAATAGTAATTTTATCAAACAGTAATGCTGGATCCTTGGTGGAATAGTCAACATGATTTGATACCCTGTACATTTTGATTTATATAATTTTTGGCAGTGACTCAATACAGGCCTATTTTTTGTGGTAATGTTATCTGTTTTTTTTTCCATTAGTTTGAATGGTGTATCTTTCCCTCTTCACTCTGGTATCATTCGGCCCAAAAGATCCACAACAATTTGGCAGTTTTTGTGAATGCTGAGAGCAGCAAGAATGGGCAGTGCAAAGAGTATCTGTTTGCTAGACTTTTTCCCTTGGCACCAGCTAGATAAACTGTAATTTTTACAGAGAAGAATGACATTCTGGCCCATTAGTCCAGGTCTTCATCAGGTTGAAAAATGTTTTGGAATAAGAGGCAGGTAGACGTAAGTACTGAGAAATACATTGATGAGAATTTTGCAACATGTTTGCATGTTAGGAGCTGATTTGTTGGGTAGAATGGTCGGGTTGTCAACCATCATTGATTGAGCTATCGGAACGTACAGCCGTTGCGTGAATTAAGATTTACTGATAGAAAGCACAGACCACATCATGAATAAGGATAAGGGCGTAGAACTCAGCCCCATATGGCTTAACCTTTATCAGTCAAAAATGTAAAAGTATGAACACGCAGTCACACATGCACAAAATATGCCCTTCCGAACTTTCCCTGAAAGAAACCACTTTGACAAACACAAAAGCAACATACTTAGATATGACTACTTGTACTAAGGGATGGGAAGCTTGTTATATCCCTGTCATATAAACGGAATGATTTTTCCCTTTAAGATCCAGAACTATCCTCGTATAGATAGTAGCGTTCTTTGCATGCCTACATGTGGGGTTTACATCAGCCAAACTCAATCATTATGTTCGCTAAAGCATGAGATAATTATTCGGATTTCCTGGCGCACCATCATGGGTTGGTCCTTACCTTTCTTGCCCAGGGTTTCCAACAAGGGCTCCTATGTAGGAAGTTTCAACAGTTTTATAGGATTCATTTTTCCCTTATTACATGTTACTCCCACTCGTTTACACATCTTCGTGAGGGCATTGATGGTCAGACTTAGTGGGGTCTTTGTGGCGTGACTGCATCCTGTTGGTTGGAGTACATGTTAACCCGCACTGACCGGCCTGTCCTTTCCCCGGTGTCCTCTTGCTGTCTGTCAATCTTTATTATTGTTACTATTTATTTTATTTTTTATATTTTTATTATTTATTTTTATTTTCTTTTTTCTTTTTTAATTTTTTTAAGTTTTTATTTTATTTATTTATTTATTTATATTTTTATTTAAAATGACAGGGATTCTTGCTGGGTAGACATTACTATCATCTAATTCTCTTAGCCCCAGCTCAGAATTTTTATTGAAAAACGACTGGCTTGCCCAGGTCTTCATCAGGTCTCAAAGAGAAGAGGAAAGAAGTCACATATATAAAGCCGCACACAAGTTATCACGCTAGTCTAAGCTGACACTCTAAGTTAGCGCCTCCTCTTAGGAATGTTTCTGCTATTATGACATTGATGTACTAAGAAGGTCTAACAACAGTTTACTAATGTCCATGCCATTGTCCCTATTCATGGCTGGGGAGTGGCAAGCAATCCACACTGCTTCTTTCACTTTTCTCAGTTTCTGTTACAGGATCTTTTTTTAATTTGTTTAATTTCTTTAATTCATTTTTATTATATTTTATTTTATTTTATGTTTTTAACTTCCTCTTTCCCCTATTCTATGTCATCCCAACTGTACTTGCAATGCAGTGGATGTGAATGGCGCATATGTTGCGGTGTATGTGAGATAAGTGCATGTGTGACGTGGCTTAGGTGATAGATACGTGTGTGATGTGGTGCATGTGGTTTTCGTGCGTGAGACAGCATATGAGCAGTTGCAGTTATAATGCGGTACAAGCCTGTCCTTCAAGTTAGTTTGAATCTGCCTTGTCCTTGTACGGCCCTGGAACCCGCTATCATGTCCTAGACCCCTTCTGTCTCAATTAGGTCTCAAAACAGATTGGGCTTAGTCTTGTATTAGTGTTGCAGGCTTTTTGCTCTCTCTCTCTCTCTCTCTACACTTCGGTTTCTGTACAGACTGACAGTGATCGACTGACAAACAGGCCAATTGCTGCTGTTGTAATTTTCATTTCGCTTCTTGTCTTTTTGCATGTGAGGTGTACTCTGTTGCTTACATCTTTCTTTTCGAATTGACACCGTCACGTTCAAACATACTGAAACTCCACATTGAACGTGATAAAAGTGAAATAACTGCGAATGCCTATTCATTTTAACCCAACAAATCTACATCTAACATACTAACACGTAGCAGCATCTCTGTATTTACGTCGACCCGCATCTTACTCCCAATCATTTTTCAACTTGATGAAGACCTGGGCAACCGGGCCGAAACGTCATTCGTCATTCTCTTAAAAAATTCAATCTAGCTGGTACCAAGGAAGAAAGTCTTGCAAAGTTATATTATGTCCCATCAAGAAAGTCAACTGTCAAATTGTTTATCTGCTCCGCACTTATAAGTGTAAATTATTCCATGACATAAAAGACTAGAAAAAAAACAGAAAAAACACTTGCACAAAGTGAGAGCTGTTCTGGAAAAGCACAAAAGACAATGGAACTGAACATGAGAAACTGATGCAATAGCTTTACAAATGCAGAAGATTGTGTACATATATTGCGATCTTATCTCTCACTGTAGCTCCCTCTTCATTAAAGTCATTATTGGGCTGATCTAGGGGGCCAGGGTGATACTTTTTGTATTGACT
This sequence comes from Nicola tetela, assembly GCA_028565695.1. Classification (NCBI taxonomy): domain Eukaryota; kingdom Metazoa; phylum Porifera; class Calcarea; order Clathrinida; family Clathrinidae; genus Nicola; species Nicola tetela. Next base: position 5,532 of record JAOWAW010149116.1, on the reverse strand, counting down.
GGGAGGAGGCAACCAAGTATCAGAAGCCGGACAGTTCGAACGCTCGCAAATATTGTGTAGCCCACAAGATACTAATGCTATATTTTGCGCAAATATTGGGTCTTTCAAGTTATTCGACACTAGAACATGAAACCAGCTTTTCAGGCATCCAAAAGCTTGCTCAACTACATGACGAGGTTGTATAGCACAACAGTTAAATGCCCGTTGTCTTGAAGTTAAGTCATCATTGCCATTGTAGCACTTCATCACTGTAGGTGACAAGGGGAAAGCTGAATCCGCTACCAGAAAGGGACAGATGTACTCATCATCATTCTTAAAGTGATGTCTTTCACGAATAGTCAGCCATTTATTACGTGTGATTTGTCTGTATAGTGTTGAGGTTTGGTACGTGGCAGCATCTACTGCAACACTGACTCGTCCAGCATTGACGTTTATGAAAATGCCCTTGGCATCCACCATTCCCAATATTATTATTGCGCAGTGTCTTTTATAGAACCAGTATGCATCTCCATGGACAACTGGCTTCTTTATTTTCATGAATGTGCCATCTGTGGCCCCACCGCAACGGGGCATTCCAGCCAGACGGGAGAAGCCATTCATGACACATTTCAATGCCGGGCCTTCCAGGAATTTGATCGACTGCTTCACAGTCTTCCTGAACAAAATCTCGACAGTATCGTGCAAAATTGAAAGTGCCGTCGACTTTCCCACACATATTTCTTGCCAACCTGGGAAAAAGTCCCACCATGTGCTAGCCAGTGTAAAGCCATGGCTGGCCGTTTGTCACTTGGCACAGCTAATTTCCAGCGGGTGTTTTGCCTCTCCGTATATTTTCCGCACTTTGCAGGAAGTCGGAAGAACTCCGTTTTGCCCATGCGGAGGTGATCGCGGTATTGGTCATCTTCCCAACCAGGAACTTGCCCATGTCACCCATCAGCTGATAGTTGAACTGAAAATCCTTTTCCCATATTCCTCTTCCCCTGAGCGCAGCCCCAAACCGCCTATTTCTCCGTCCAAGTATGAGTCGCTGCATTGCCTCACAGCCTAGCAGACCAAGCAGCAGGACCCACGTCGGAGAAGAGCAAAGCTGCATTCCTCTGCCAAACATCAAACGTGACCTCACCAACTCTGAATGGAAACCAGCGTTGTGGAAGACAGGTTGCTGAGGTTGAATTGAGTTCAGCAAGAGAAACGTAGACATAATACGCAAAGCCTTTTTCCATGTCGTTCCATCCATACTTAAAGCTCCAAGGATTGTTAATACTGAGCAAGAAAGGTACAACGGAAAGTTATGAAAGGAAGGAAGAAGGAGAGCGAGTTTTATCATTGCCACCGGCAGCTCTAGTTACTCAAGCTTCTAGCAGCCACCTCTTCTGCCCTGGCCAACGTCCCATGTGCCACCGGTGGCGTATGTGTGGCCACGCGGCTGCGAGCGCTTTGGCGGTTCCGCCTCCAAATCCGCAATTGCAGCATGCGCGTAAGTTCCGCTAAAGTACATATGTGATCGGCGCCTAACTTTAACAAACTACCTCTATACCCGGTGAAGATTTGTTGGCATAGTTACCACGTGCACTGTTTCTTTCTAATTTTGCTGGAGTCACAACCGAGCAAAGGGTGACCACACGAAGGGCAAGACACCGCAAGTGCAGTTTTCGCTTTGTGACTATCTGGTGGTTCTGCGTGAGGGGGTAGCCACGGGGTCGAGGGTTTTCATGTCAGGAAGCGACCTGTGGCAAGAGATCGTGTGTGTGTGGGGGGGGGGGGGGGGGGAGGGGGGTATTCGTGACAAATATGGCTACGCACAGTGAAAAGTTCGTCTGTTATGACGGTAAGCTAACCGCCCTGAGGTTGCAGGAAAGGGTGACAACGCTTGTGGAGTCCTGAAATACGGTTACCAGTAAGGAAGTTAAGCAATAAGTCTTTTCCAGCTGGTCGCCGTTTTCATTCAAGGCACGAAGGTTTGGTCCCCAGAGTGCTCAGAAACAGTCTGATTACTCCTTGTCGATCGCGATTTGTTGTACTAGTAGTTGTGGTATTTTTTTTATTTTTTACTGCCCCATATATTACGAATTTAAAGATCCTCCTAGAAAAAATATCAAGATGTAGTATGGAGACACAGTCCAGTTTTCCATGATATCAAAATTTATTCAGATGTGCATATCTTTCTTCTGCCTTTTTGGTTTTCTTTTATGACCTCCTATTAACAAAATTCCACAGCATACGTATGGCACAAAAAAATAAAATGAAGAGAAGATTGAACAACATATGGGCCGTCAGATGAGAAAAGGTGGCTTATGTCGCGCCGCCGCAATGCGAGAAAATGGCAATCAAAGCTTTTTGTTATGTACGGTGATTTCTGTACGGGATCAGCTGCAGAAATAGACAATCCAACATGATGAATACGAGGGCAGGACCGCGGAATCCAGGCCGTAGCGCCGCAAGGGGTGCATGACATCCCCCGTCACTGTTGACGAGCACACGAGCATTTGGCCTGTCAAGTTATTGGAGCTACTCTGCGCTTGCATTCGCCAGCGCTTTGTCGATATCGGCAGATTCTGAGTCTGACTTTTCATCGAGAATAGCTGCGGCTCTGTAGCGAGATCAGAAGCGTCTTCTTCGAAGACGAAACTAAGCGTAAAAACAAACAAGTCACCCATTTTACAGCACCTAAAAAGCGGGCAATAGTCGATTTCATTTTACACCACCTAAAGAAAAAGCGGGAAATAGTCGATTCCACAGCGGGAAATTCCTCATTCCTCAGCGGGCAATTCTTCATTCCTCAGCGGGCAGGGATCAATTCCACGGCCCGCTCGGGCTGTTTTTGAAAATCCCGCCCTCCCTTTAAACTCGCTGATTGGTCAGTGCCATAACAACAGTCACGTGACCAACGGGGGAAAAACCATATCTTAGTGAAAATTGAAGATTTTTCAAAACAGTTTTGACTGTTGTACTTTTGATGATAGGGCTATTAGGAAATGTGAAAAGCTCATTTTCGCCAAAAAAGTCATAGACCACCTTTCCTCGTCTGACGGCTCATATATTGATGGGGACACGGCCCAGTTTTCCATGAATTCAACGTTTGTCCAGCCTGTGTCTTTTTGCCATGGCCACTTTACACTACGTATAGGAAATTAGGAATGCCTCTTTAAAATCATATTGGTTTGCCGCCTAGATCGGGAATTGAAGAAGACATGTCAGAGAAGTCAGACCTTCTAGATCAGGTGCTTGACCTGTATGAAAACTTTTTGACGCACAAAGCTGAGTTCAAAGAAGAACGCTACAGAGCTGGAGAAAGGTCAGAAAATCAGGGCTGATCCCATGAAGTCGGCATCCCAAAAAAGCCAGCAGAAGGGGGAAGCGTCGTCAACTGCAGACTCCATCAGCCAGCGGAGGGCCATCACTAATGCATTCATCAGAGACTCGCAGTAATGATGGCGCCAGCGCCTGCCCATGCAGCTGAGACAGGCAAGGACAAAATGCTCTCTCTTTCCGCAGTTGTTACATGTGGCGTTCCGCGCCCGACAACTTGTACATCATGGCCGAAATCCCTCGATCCACTGCAGTAGCACTTGTCATAGGATTTGAGGCGGCCTTCAGCTTCTCGTCTTGCATTCTCCACAGCCTCAATCGTGGCACCCTTGCTCGCGCTGCCTGGACAAAGATCACTGAGACATGTGTCGCTCTGTGGTTTCGAGTCTTTCGACGCTCAATGCAAGTTTGATCGCCTTCGCGAGGTCGAGCGCCGATTCCTTAATTAAGTAGCCTGCGCTGCGCATCGTGGTGGTTTATCCACAGACTAACCTGTCGCGTATACTTTCTTCCAACTTACCGGCATCTCCGATGTATTGCAGTCGGATGCCATTTTACGACGTACTTCCACGTTCTCGAGCACATTTTCTCTGGGTACCCGCTGTTGCTTATAGAATTTGAATCGTTTCATAATTTCTGATGGCTGAATGTTACAGCGGGTTATTATTACAAGTGGCGTCCGTATGCAGCCGCCGCAAGCTGCGCTGCATGGCTCGGTTGAAGTATGTATGCCTTCCTATCGTACATTTTGATCGGGAAAAAAGACGCGATTGACGGGCACTGGCTAGTAACGGTTGCAGCGTGACGGACACACACACACACACAAACACACACACACACACACACACACACACACACACACACACACACGGACACACCGACACGAACAAGTGGCGTGCGCATGGAGCCGTCGCTGGCCATATGGTTTACTGTAGCGGATGCCTAACGCCACACAAAGTCCACATTGAAGCACCATTGAAGCTCTACACTACATACAGGACTAGGACTGTGTTGCTACAAGCTGCAACAGAATTAAGCTGCTTTGGTTAGGACAAACAACGTTGTAATTGGGTTTGCAGCGACAGAGTTCCTTGAGCTCATGCTCATCATGCAGTCTACAGGTAGATCTTGAAGATGCGACTAAAACAAACCTGCGTCCACGAAGCCCAGTGTCGACATGCTGGAATTGTTGCAGCTTGGCGGAACCAAATCCACCTGCATTCATTCAACTGAATGAGTCATGTGACCCTTCCCGTGAAAGTTCAAAGCTCACGGCAACAGCTGTAATCGAATCAACGGTGGGCCTGGCCTCAAATGTAGGATGTGCTCGGAGGAATACATTGGAGAGAGCCGGAGAGCTATACGAGCGAGATTGACCGAACACCACATGCAGGCAAGGAATCGATCCGAAGAGACCTCGTGGGGTGAACACATGAAGAAACACCCGGAAGTTCAAATTACCAAGGAGCAAATCTTCACAGCGTGAGTGTTGACCATTGAAATGAACAATTCCAAGCGAAAAGCAAGAGAAGGAATCGAGATCAGAGAGAAACGACCGAAGGTTAACCGCTCGAAAGGATGGACAGCTTAGGAAATCCCGGCAAACAGAGTTAGCGCTAGCGCCGGTACACATTTCACAACGTGCATTTTCCTGAGTATATGACGCAACCCACATTCCATACATGACTACACACCCACGGCTCAGTTTGACATCTGTACATGTTTCACCTGCATTTCCACATACGTGTTTCAACACTTGTCTACCTACCTTTCCATGTATGTCTCAACTCAGTAGTTAAGAAGTCCAATCATTCTTATTTGTTTGTATTTACTGTCATCACCGTTCTTTGTATTTCGACTGAAGAATGGCATATTGGCTCGAAACTGCATCAATCAACAACCAAATTGGAACCTAGCGTGAGCGTGTAGGAGGAGAAGGAGGTAGCTTTTTCCTAAAAGTAGTAGAACTACAGGCATTAATTATGAACCTCCAGAGAGTCCGCAAAATACTACTGAATTATTATTATTATTATTATTATTATTATTATTATTATTATTATTATTATTATTATTATTATAAAACATGAAGAAAACTAGCAATAGCAGGAAGATGAGTGAGCGACAACAGAGAAAGGAAAGACCACTGAACTAAAAGAGAAAAGTAGAAGGTAGAGAACCGTGTGTAAGCAGAAGATTCACTGTTGAGGGCTGATATGATAAAAC
>JAOWAW010149072.1:0-10251 GCA_028565695.1 Nicola tetela | reverse complement strand
CTTCTTCTTCTTCTTCTTCTTCTTCTTCTTCTTCTTCTTCTTCTTCTTCTTCTTCTTCTTCTTCTTCTTCTCCGGCTCGTTTGATGGTAATGATTATACCGATCCAGGTAAGAAAGAAATGTGAAAAACGTTCAGTTGACTTGAGTGACGCCCATTAATTCAGATGGAAAGGGAATATCCCTGCCAGAAAAACATGGACGGGGTGTTTTTATTTTTCAACTCCAGAAGCTGTGTAAAATGGATGTTTTACACAGTGCACGCGAGCGGCCCTTCGTTTGTGTGCGCATTTTTTCTAAGGCAATGATACAGAAGGGACGAGAATGAAGGCTGTGGGAGAAATTCCAACTCTACCAGCCTCTTTAAAGTTTACCTTTCGCATATCCTTGCAGGTAATGAAACTGTATCAACCACTGAGAATGACAAAGGAAAGTATCCAAACAGTGATTGCCCACCCTTTCAGTCAAAGAGGGAAAGCAGCTTTCCCTGGTTTTCTTCTTCATTCTCCTCTTCTTGATCATGTGATTGTTCTTGTGGAGTTTGATCAGACTGATTACCTACTCTTTCAAGTGGGATCTTTCGACGGATTATCCACTATTTGGAGTGAGATCTTTCAACTGTAGTTTATTTATTTATTTATTTGTTGGTTGCCTTAAGCTGGCCAGATGTTTATGCTAAGTTTCTCCGTTTCTGCTTTTCTTTAAATAATGCATTTTTTTGTTAAAGTTTTCTCCAGACAGTGCTTACGACTGTGGTGAACGCCAGTGAGATTTGATTAGTGGTGTTTTCTAATGCATTAGTAATTCTGCATGGGTTTGGGATTGCTTGCTGCCGCTTGACTGCTCAAGTTTTGCCTGTGTCCTGACAATTTCTGAGTCTTTATTTTTGATCTTTGATCAAAGTTGTGTTTTCCCAATCCCTTGACGTGTCAGTAACGTGAATTGCTGTGTGATGAACTGCACACTCAAAGAAGTAAACGGAATTAGAGAGAGAGGGATAGAGAGAGAGAGAGAGAAAGAGGAAATATATAGATAGAGAAACAGGGAGGAAAATAGAGACAGACAGACAGACAGAGACAGAGCGGTGGGTGTTGTCAGAGAAAGTTAAGTGGGGAACTTTAGAGAGATAGGGTTGCAGATCGTAGAACAGGGGGAGTGAATGATCGGGTATTATAGTACATATAGAGGTGGAGCGATAGAGAGACGGACCGGCAGTCTGAAAGAGTCAGCAAAATGAGAGAGAAAGACGAAGAGAGAGAGCCTGCAACTGGAACAGAAACACTGTTAAAAGTACTCTTAATTATGAGAAACCTTCACTCTGGGACTATGCTTGAAGTGCAAGCAATAAATGACACTCACAACACACACCAGCAACTTGATTTTAACCAAGAAGTTTCGGTCCCGTGTCGTGGCCTTCTTCAGTTGAACAAGCAAGAAATATGCAATACTCAGAGTACATATATTGAGCCCGGTAACACAGTCATGCCCCATAACGGATCACAACTTCCTTATTTGGCGGGTAAGACCGGACCTTAGCTTCAATATAAGCAAACGTGTTTCAAACATGCAAAGTCAACACAGCGCAATAGAACAAACAATACCCTTTCATGCAAAATAACAAAAGTGCAGATCATTCTTACTAGTTAGACGAGTATCATGAATGTCAAATAAAATACAGCTGAAGAAAAAAAGTAGAATTCTGAAGCCCGATGGGAGGGCTTTTAGTCCACCGACTTCACCGGTGGACTCGTTTCGATCGGTTGAACGGCTTAGGACCTCATCGCCAACCTTCGGGCACCGGCTGTCGCCACATATATAAACACGAGAATCGGTGTTTCTCTTGGTTTCAGCCAGGCAGCAAACATTTTTCACCGTCAATTCTCCGTCTTCGTCCAGCACTTGATAAAGTCGGAATCGCGCAGGGTCGAGGTGAACATGGGCTATGGTGCCTACACACCATTTCTGCTGAAATGCTGCTATGCCGGCGGCTCCGCCAAGATTTGCAGGCCTATGATAAAACACTGGGTCACCAACAGCGTACTGTCTTGACGTTGTCTTCTCCGCCTCTTCTCTTTCCCCCTCGTTCTCATGTTCCTCTGCGGGCTTGCCTGCTCTCTCACGCTGCGGCCATTGCAGTTCGAGCGGGTAGTGCTCCTTGGAGCACTTTGTTGCTACCAACCTGAGGACGGAGGCCAAAAGTGAGTCAATGAACTCCTACCAATGGTGATTGCCACCAATAAATTAATGTCAAATAAAGAAGTTGTGGTCCGTTATGGGGCCGCGGTCCGTTATGGGGCCGTGGTCCGTTACGGGGCCGTGGGCCGTTACCGGGTTTAACATATATAGTTTAACACCACTATCAACCAACAATGCTAGATCGACACAAATTCTCAGCTTACTAGCACCTGCACAAACACTAAGATTGCACCATACGCTCATCTGACGACAAATGTCAAATACAAATCTCCTTCTGACATACATTTCCTATTTCGTCTTGTCAGGCTAGAGTATGCTAGTCCCCTGACAACTCTCCTCTGGACAGGAAAAGCGTTTCGCGAGTACCTGGCGCGGACAGCCATCCCGAGCTAGCTTGGATCGCTGCAGCCGGAGAGCCATGCTGTTCAGGAAAGCGGAGTTGAATGATGTGGTTGACGGGGGTGCTCAGTAGCTCAGCGGTTAGAGTATTGGAGCGCAAATCCAAGGCCGTGGGTTTGAGTCCCACCTGAGACCACTGATGTTTTCTTTGTTCCTTCTCACCAGCCTCGCCGGTGCCCTGTGATTTCTCTCTTTCTAATTCTTCTTCTTCTTCCCGGCGTTATCTCCTTCTGTCAAATACACTATTAGGTTTTCACCAGTCCAAGCCAACGTTTGCTTAGCACCAGTCCCTTGTCCTGATTAAGTACTCCCTCTTCACACTTCTGCTCTTCATGTATCGCCCGGTAAGGTTGGCAACAGCTAAAGACGGCTTAGGTACGACAGCAAAAGATGTGTCGCGACCGGGAATCGAACGCGGGTCTCGGAATTTGCCCTCCTGTGCCTTAACCACTTGACCATCGCGGCACGACGTTACCAGTCACGAACCACATGCTTTTGCCGTCGTTTAGAACTCCGTTACATTCACAGTGTATAGGCTGATTGTGCGAGCGTCTGTGCATGTCAGTCAGTAACAAGGAGTTGTTGATGCACAGCGAGCATAACAGCGCAAACTAACTCACTCAATTAGGCAGATATCCACACAGATTAATGGAAAGACATAAATAGGATGGACTCCTAAGTACAATCAACGACAAAACGAGAACCTCAGCCCAGTAAAAGATAGTGTGAAAAGAAGAAATAGCCAATGTAGTCGTGTAAATGCATGAAGCATGCGGCACTGCCCCCAGGGGCCTGATAAACACCCCAATATCAGCGCCGAATAATTGGGAGGGGGGGGGGCATGCCTAAATCATACCACCAGCCAAGCAATTTTCAACATTCCTTCATTGATCTTAAGATTAAATGTTAGGAATGTCACCTAATGTGCTAGTCATCACTACCAACACCTGCTATGAGTGTTATGTTATGAATTACACCTGGTTAAGTGTTGTACATCTGTTGGACAAAGTTGTCTATTTAACAGTCGGTCCTACGACTATTTGCTTGTCTTCAATAAAGCTCTTAAAGCTTCATCTCGCAGTCATCAGGGCTCGGTTTGGGCCACGATCTTCCGTGTTCCCTTAGTATTCGCTATCTCACCAAACTGGTGCTTATCAATGCCTCTGACCCGACGTAACCGCAATGAGTTTCTAAGTCCCACTCCAAAATGTCCTCATCCATCTCTAAACTCAACAAGAAGAAGACATCCAGCCACAGATCATGCAACTCAAGTGCCATGTTTTCAAGTGCAAGTTCAAGCTAACTAACCAACCAAAAACAAGGCTTCGTACCTTCCGCGTACATCCACGTGCATGTGTGAGTCGCTTGGTGAAAGAGTGGAGTACGCGCGCAGCGTCAGCCTACTTAAGTCCAGCTGACGAGAGGTGAATTCGGAATGTCTTGTCTGACAAGCACGCACACTCACACCCAATTTAATGTAAAGTAGGTATGCTCAGCTACGTCCTCGAGCTCGTTCAGGCCAGCTGATTTTGTTAGTTTGAAAACTGTGAGCAATGCTCGTGATCGGACTCCTTGCATGCAGCTGTATTAAGTCTGGCAAGAACGCCGGAGAAAGAGGGGGTGGGGTAGGGGACGAGGTTTAATATGCATACCCTGGCAACACTTACTATTACTCAGCAGTTCCAAACTTCCCCTCGGTGTCGATCACTGCAGATGTATTCAATTTATAGTCAGATCGATTTAACATGAAGGATAGCCTTGCATGCCGGCTGTCTGATTTGGTTCGGGCTGCTGAACAGCGAACGAATACTTATACATGTATTACAAAACATGGCGTGCCCCGTACGTTGCATGAAAATATTGCGGTCTGCAGCTTACGTATATATGGCACTGATCTGGATTGTACAATCAGACATCTATATTATTCCTAACACACTGGGCGTAAGCAAGTGAATAGGACTAGGTCTGCCCAGGACACTCATGGTCAAGGAGAATTTTGAAAACGCAAGCAGGGGAAGTCCGCCGAGTTTAAACATTTCACTGATATGCCTAACAATGGAGTGCTCTGTGCCTTGGTCATATACCTCACACCAATGGCATAGTGTCTTGTGCTGTGGAGAGGGTGACAGACTGTAGCTGAGTTGTGCACACCAAACCACGCTAACAAATGACGGAATGTACGTGCCCAAAACCTGTCCATCAGCTAGCCAGCAGCTTGTTTCTTTGTGTTTGTGTTGTCTTTGTCAGACGAAAAAGAACCGCAGCAAGTGTGATGGAACTGTCCCATTGTGCTTCGATTTCTGTCAGCCACTGTTTTCCAAAATGTTTACGACGTGGATAAACTTTCTTGTTTATGAATTTAAAGCAATGCAGTGGTTCCCATCTACACGCCCCCCCCCCCCCCTCAGCTATTTATCAAGGATTATGAAGATTTTCTCCAGACAAGAGTTGTCATTGACGGCACTGAGGTCTACGTGAAACGCCCCTCTGAGCCCTCCAGTCGAAAACAACTCTTTTCGAATTAAGCTTAACAGCATCAAATTTCTTGCTGGCATCAGGCTGTTTGGTGCTGTTCCCTTTGTCTGATATGTTGGGTGGCCAAGCAAGGGATCAACTGATCATGATTACATGGGAGTGTGGGCTGCTGGACCATTTGAGCGAGGAACAAGCTGTCATGACCGATCGTGGATTTGTAGTAGAAGCAGACTTTTAAAGGCAAAGGGGCGTTTTGCACATTCCGAGCTTTGTCGGGTTGAAGAGCACACAGCTGACATCGTCTGAAGTGACGTCAAGCCAGCGTATTGAAGGAGTCCGTGTGTAGGTGGAGTGTCCAATGGAATGAGTTAAAGAATTTCGTATTTTGCATGGCAAAATTGACTTGTTCATGCGCCACATATGCATTTTGGAGCAGTGTTTCATTGTGTGCGCCATTCTAAACAATTCTGGATCTTAGAGACCTATTGTTAGTGACATCAGTTTCTCATCAGTCTTAATTTTGCAACTTTCTAAACGGAATGAGAATACGAAGGAAAGATCATCAGAATAAGCCCCCTGTTGTTTTATTCTTTTCAAACTCTACAAGGCCATAATGAAGTGTACAAACAAATAAGACCCATATTTTGATGTGATTTCAATTTGCTGAAACACAGATAAAGATACATAGCTGTGTACGTATTATAGCTTTTAAAAAAATGAAATGTCAGTGTCCCTTGTGCTTGATAAAATAATAATTAGGGAGAGAGAAAAAGGTTAGACTGCCAGGAAGTGTACAGCAGCAAAGATGATGTAATTCGGTGGTCTTGAGTTCACAACAAGAGCAAAAACAGAACCACTCTTCCAGAATCATAACTGCAAAAGTGATGAGGAATGACTGACAACAAGATAAAGATAACACCCTTTTTCTGTTTGTAGCAACAGCTTGACTTTACGCTGTACAAGTTCAAGAACAACACTGTTTTTCAGAAGGGCAATTTTTTTGTTAAAAAGTACAATTTTGACCAGATCCTCTTGACCCGCTTTCACATTTAAGTCGGTGTTCGCCTCTCCAATTCTGCACAAAGTTCACAAGCATTGGGTGCGCCGTCAAGCCAATGCAAGTAATCTTCACCAAACTCCTCTGTCAGATAGACTTGCAGAAGGCATGCCTGGTCTAGTGCTTCTTTCCATTGCTTGGTACTTTGGAGATAATCCACGTACAAAGATCTGTACTTTGCAATTAAAAATGGCCCATTGAGAAGATTTGCTGCCTTCAAGAGAGATATGATGAACCGTTCAGCAATACTGTACTTTTCTTCGTGGACATAAATCTTGTGTAAACACTCTGCAAGACGAAGATACATTGCATTAGATAACCAATGACCTCTTCTGAAATGTTCTCTTGTTGGAGTCGAGCAGTGCAAAGACAACAATCCTCTCCAACAAGAAAGTGCAGACCCGCAAGCTGTTAAATACTCTTCCTGTTGAAGAAGCTGCAGTGTTTGAGAAAAGCTCTTCCAGACCTCTTGAGGTTCAGTGATCTGCGAGGCATCCTTAATGTTACTGATGAGTTTGTGAAGGAATTCCTTTTGAGCTGGAGATGATCGCTTATCCTCAAGCAAAGTTGACAAGTCGCTGCACACGTCAAGACCTACCTGCTGGCCAAGCAAAGCACATAGAATTGACAGCAAGTCTGATGTTGCTTGAAGTAAAAGGCATGAATTTTCAAATGTATGTGGAAAACAGCCCAATCGACTGTTAAGGGAGCACAGAATGAGATCCAGCGACTGCTCGGCGTCAAATGTGCTGCACAGCGTAGATATTCCGTAATATAAAAGAATGTTTGCTTCTTTTTCCACGGAACGCTCCTCAATACTTGGAGAGCAAATCTGTCTCAGCATTCTCCATATTGCAATGCCGTTGTTGTGCGTATCTGAACATCCAACAGGTCTTCTCAAAGAAAGGATAAAGCACTTCTAATAACTCCTTTGCCAACTGATGATGGTAGACAACCAACGTGAAGTTGAACATGGTAGTCATGAGGATAAAAAAGGCTATAAACAATTCCTTAAATCCTCCAGGAATTTCCATGATTTCCTTACCGCCATAATTGTGCCTTTCAATGTTGGCAGCAAATGATAAGCGAATGGCTCTGACGATAACACGAAGTGACAACCCGGGCCTGCCTAGTAAACTCCAAAGTGTCGACTCACAGCTAGCCATTACAGCGAAAATTGTCCATTCCCGGAGGAAGATGATCCTGCTAGTTATTCTACCCATTGAAGAGGTTGAAACGTTCGCCAACCCCGACAAATAAAACTTTTGCAACTCTTCTAAAATTTCAATTAACACCTGAGTATCAGTCTCCATTTTCCTTTCAACTTTTCCGTTGGTTTCGATTTCATCACGACATCGCAAAGTAAGCATGTTTATCCAAAGACCAATCTTTTGCAATTGGCCATTGACCAAACCTAACCATTTGGATTCAGGCAAGATGCTGGAACAATTTATCCACTGTAACTGCTCTAGATACACTCGCATATCATGTATATTGGGCTCTGTCGCCAACCTTGGAAAGACTTGGTAGGCTTCCTGTAGACACAACTTCCTTGCATCTGCTCCACATACCTCTTCAATCAGAAGGGCAAGAATGCTATGAAATGCATCGGTCTCAGTAGTATTTGCTCCCATAGGCAACAGGTTTAGAAATTGCCGTTTTTTGTCTCAATTATTTGGCGCCTCACAAAGCTCTACAACAACCATTAATTTGTAGGAGTAGAGCATATCTTCAAGCGTTTCGTTATTTTGCGGAAAAGCTTGATAGATATTTAACCAAGCACCAACACGTGCACTATCAAGAAAGATCAGATCCAAGTACTTTGAGAAGTAGTAAAGACATGAAGCTATCCTTGACTGCATGGAAAGAAACAGCAATAACCTGAAATTGCTTGACAGTGTAACACTCATCCTTAGAATTCGATGGAGAGCTTTAGTCATGAGGAGACTTTCTAGGAAGTTGAACACTATTACATGCATATCGGATTCAAGCATGCGCTGTTCATCGTATTCAGAGTACGCGGAGGATAAAATTTCCATACTTTTCAAAACAACTTCACACAACATATGAATGAGAAGATTATTGAACAGCTCCTCGCCTGCCTGCTGAATTCCAACTTCATCAATTGGCCGTTGCCAGACAAAAGAAAGGAGTTTGGGGATAAATAGCTGATTTTGTGACATCATTCTCTGTACACCCTTCAATGTTAGACTATGAATGTTTAAACTAGCCAAATCCTTGTCCCATGTGACCACACCTAACTCTTCAAGTGTATTTCGACAGCATTCCAATGCCCTGTCATCAGATGGTGAGAAAAGCCAATCAGCTATTATTGTGAGGTTATCAAGCAAACGACTTAATGTCACCCATCTTTCAATGTCCTTTCCTGACAAAAAGTCAGCTGCAGAGGGCCGCCTGGACGTGCCTTTTACCACATCCCATGGAACCCTCTCGCTGTTGCATACAGCAATTTTCATCAACAAAAACATTACAAAAGGCCTATCCTCAACTCTCTTTTCTGCCACTTGCAAGACACCACTTAAGCCACGAACATGCAGACGATCCCCAAACTCTTCCTCAACTTTGGCCCAATCAACAAATGAGAGAGTTTCATCAACAGCGATGGGTAGACATGTAACACTTGTTTTCCTTGAATGAGTGAACTGTAGAGAAGAAAAGATGCTGACGTAAAGCGGTAGATTTCCCAAAACACTTTCTGTGGCTTTGCAGGCCAACGATAGAGCTTTGTCACTGATCTTTGACCTCGTTTTCAACTGTAAGAGTTCACAGCTCTCTGCAGATGAAAACGGTTTGAGTGTAACAACATGCAACGATGCTATTCTTTTTTCAAGAAAATCTTTAACAGCGGTACTTCTTGTTGTGACTATAAAGGAATTAGAGCTGCTCGATAGCATGTTGTAAGCTTTTCGAATGGTTGATGAAGAAACATCGTCCAAGACAAAGAGCCAGTCATGTTTTGATGTGGTATTATCAAGGTACGTTTTTTTACCATTGATTTCACCTTGGAACACTCTTCCTGATCATCCACCGATGTCCTAAGCCAGGCTAATATTGAAGACATATCGTCTGTAAGTTCACCTTCAGTCGAACAACTAAGCCATTTCTGGTTTTGGTGAGTACTTCTTAGGCCCCACGCTATTTTATTAGCCAAATAGCTTTTACCTATCCCAGCGCTTCCCAAAATAAGTACCACTCTGCCCTGATCAGAGAGCGGGGGTAATGGTGACGTCAGAACTTCTGTACTTGACAAGAGTTCTTCCTCTCGTCCAATAAAATGGAGGACCTTTGGACGGAGGAGGCGCGATTGACAGACCCCTTCATCACTACCAAACCCTCTACTCAGTGTGCAACAAACCTCAGAGTCCTCTTGTAAACGCAGAAGGCTATTCAGAGCTGATAAAGTCTGTTGAGAAGGTAATTCAAAAGCCGTGAGAAGCTGATAGACATCATCCAATGCGCCAATAACTTCCTCAAAACTTAGTTCCTGGTTATGTGCAAATTTGTTTCTTACATTTGCAACGCTGGTACATCGCTTTGAGTACATCGCTCCTGGTCGTGTCTGCAGAGATAGTGCTCTTTCTCTTGATGCCTTTTGGCCCTTTTTCAGTTTACATATTTCTTTCTTTATACTCTTGATAAGATTGCGAAACGATTCATCCGAACTTTCTTCTCGACTGCTCTTGATAATATTTGGTGTAATGGACGTCTGTGTCTCCATGAGAAAAGAAGACAGAAATGCTCTTTCAAATTCTCCTAAGCCTCTGTACAGCATTGTCTTCAACACTGTCGATACAGGCAGCAAACGGCGAAGGTTCGATACTGGGTTGAGTGCTTCCGTGATTTGAAAGATTAAGTGTTTCAGACTTTTGATAGTATCTTTATCACAGTGTAGGCTCCTTAAGAGTGAAATTAAAATATTTAGACTTGAGTGTACCTCGGGAAATGAAACGTACTCACCGTGATAGGCCCAATGTCTGACGACTTCCACTCCCTGGACTTGTAAAGATAGCCTCTCCTTTTCTCCTACATCCAGTAGATTTCCTCCAATAAAAGTACAGATGTCACTCAGACGAGATCTTATGATCTTGAAGACTACGAAAATGTTAT